>JAWPHD010015513.1:0-54868 GCA_037043455.1 Cyrtodaria siliqua | reverse complement strand
CTTACTGCATATGATAGTGTACCAATATCCAAAAACTCTCAGAAGAGCCAATTACAGTAGGCACGAGTTGTGGATCTTTTTTTCAAGACAGTTGTATGCCCGTGTTTGGCAGATTTCTGAAAAAAGATGCATACAATGATTTAAATAAGTTATACATGTATAATGTGAATAACTGATGATAATAATATGATAATACAAACAGAAACTCCAATTGTTATAATTATATACAAAACACAACTGTTTAGTATGCAAACATGTTGCGACTGCCCATACATGTATGTAGAGAAATGTGTGACGATCCGAGAAGACCAGCAGAACCAACCATATGCATTTATGCGTTAGCGCAAACCAACAGTACATTTGACGAAATCCATGTATTTAGATTGTATAGATCTCGTTTAACAAAACACTCAAAATTACCTAATATGTGTAACAAACGAAAGAATAAACAATGACATGGATCTGAAAAAAATGCCTATTTGCAGAAAATGCTTCATGACTCGGACCAATGCAAAACAGCTTTCCAAGACTCAGAAAACATACAATTTTCACATATCATGCATATGTGCATTTATTTCATAAAGATATACAATGCTAATGATGAAAGATACATTTGTGAACACAAATATCAACTCATACCTGCATTACTGGAACACTATCCTATCAGTATGCCTAAAATACCAACAAATCCACAAAATCAGCTAAATTCTAGCTTGTCTGTTAAGACCGGATGTAAACAAAGATGCTCGAACCATATATTTACATAAACGAATACTTGCATGTATCATCAGACTCCTCGTCATTATTTTTAAGTACTCAAACTGAATGTAAATCCGTTGAAAACAGTAAAAACACATTCAACATCATCCAATTCTTGTTTCGCATACAGGAACTGGACCACTATTAATTTCCCATAGACTTACATTATAGCCTAGTATGGTGTCACACATGCCATCATACTCCGTCATACTTGAAACTGTCAGTAAACCATCTTCAAAGCCAGCACAACACAGACATAGCAAAAAATCAAGCTCCATTTCGGTTTTCAACTTCAGAATTTTGCCCAAAGTGAAAGTAGGTATCGATTCTGACGACTTCAGGTAAAATCTGACGAAGTACACAAACAAATCTTACCTCACAAAAAGTAGTGCCATTCACTTGTCTCAGCTCTGATTAACCTGATTATTGCAGCAAAATATCTGGGAATCTACTCTCTACACAAAAATATTAATCTACACTAACTGTGGAGTGCACTTTCATTCACACAGCATCTCAAATAACACTACTGTCAACTGTATATAGGACTACTTTCGGCAACTACCATGTGACCCCCGGTTCCCGGTCCAAGTCCATATAGTAGACTGTAGATACTGACTATGTTGCAGTAGCCATCATGTAAATAGATAAGTCAGTAGGTAAGTGGATGCCATCAGGTAAGTAGTAGACTGTACCAGGTATATAGTAGACTGTAGATATACTGACAATGTTGCAGTAGCCATCATGTAAATAGATAAATCAGTAGGTAAGTGGATGCCATCAGGTAAGTAGTAGACTGTACCAGGTATATAGTAGACTGTAGATATACTGACTATGTTGCAGTAGCCATCATGTAAATAGATAAGTCAGTAGGTAAGTGGATGCCATCAGGTAAGTAGTAGACTGTACCAGGTATATAGTAGAATGTAGATACTGACTATGTTGCAGTAGCCACCATGTAAATAGATAAGTGGATGCCAGCAGGTAAATAGGAAGATTGTGACGTCAAACTAGAGTTTGATAGGGTAGATGTACCAGGGTTTGGTTGTACGTCTCCCGCAAGTATCAGTAATATCGTAAACCATATTACAGTGACTGTACAATATAAATTGATAACTAAGTAAATTGAAAATTTTATATTATACACTTGCTTCTGGCATTATATCGTTTTATCATAAACTGATAGTGTTTGAATTCGTGTGATATCTCGTTTTGTTGTTTGATACGGTAGAGTACGGCAAAGAGACTGACGTCTTCTTTGTAGATCGATATCAGGACCAATGTTGTAAGCAGTATTGGAAGGTAACATCTCATATGATTCATTCTCTTCCAGGGATTCTTCTATCCATTCAATGGTTTTATTGTTGGTGAACATAATACAAGCCTCATTACAAATGTCCGAGGCATTTGATCTGTTGTGCATCAGAGAGTCGACAAAACCAAACAGGAAATTGTTGTGTTTTGTAGATGGTGCACATTCTTCTTGTAGCTGCTTAGATGGGAGACTAAACTTACCATCAGGTAAGTGGTCATTGACACATTTTTTTAGGTGACTGTGCCATGCTATGAAGATTACCATGAACAGATTGTTGCGTACTTCAGTGACCATTTCACCAGTTTCTTTTATGATATCGTAATAGAGCAGCATCACTTGCTCATCATTATAATTTGATCCATAGTTTCTAGCTATCTACACTATACTGCGGTCGTCTTCGGTTTCATTCTCACAAGAGCACTGGAGCTTAACTAAATCCTGTCAAGTAATAGTTGGAGAGAACACGCTTAATGCTCAAACACATATTCGTGGTGGTAAAGTCCAGTTAAATTTGCTAGCATCATCTTTTGAAGGTCTGTATATTGAGAAAGTCCAGTCTTTCTCAGGTTGACTTTCAAACTCATTATTCATAGACAGTGGCTGTATTAACATTCTGAAATTCGGCCATATTTATATAATGCATTTAATTGATATAGAACAAAACTGCGTTTCAGAATTTAATTCTTTTCTAACCATAAACAATAACGTAAACACCGATCCAGCCTTTCAAATAGTGCCTCAAAAAGAGATAAAAGTTATGGAGATGCCGAGGATTGAACTCGGGGCCTCTCACATGCAAAGCGAGCGCTCTACCACTGAGCTACATCCCCAATATAGTGTTATGGAGGTGACAGATGTCTTTACTAAAGTGTCATTTGGTCATGTTGTTAGAAGTATGTAACTCAGCTTCTTAATTACGTTAGTATTGAACATCGATAACGTGAATGCTTGATTGAATTGGATTGCATAGTCGCACCAACAGCTAAGGTCATATGGCGACTTTCCAGCTTCCACTGGCGGGCACCTGGGTAGAACCACGGACGTTCCGCAAGCTAGCTGGATAGCTTCCTCACATAAAGATTCCTAGGCCCCGGAGGGATCGAACCTACAGCGGTGAGGGGCAAGTGATTTCAAGTCAGAGACGTTAACCACTCGGCCACGGACGCCCCCATAACGTGAATGGCGATGTAGGGATTAAACTCGGTGCCACTTACAAGCGCTCTACATTGAGTTAACCTCCATCTCATTGTTGGAGTTATGCCTTTTGGTGTTAATATTGGTCACTGGTGAGTTATTTCCGCCACCATTTGATAGATTTGATCCTATGCGTCAAAGGTACTACAATGTTAATACTATGAACGAGTTATTTGAAACTATAGATTTAGTGTTATTTTAGATTTCCTGAAAGAAAGCAGACTATATAAATCATTATAATATGTTTTTATATATATTTATTTATTTATTTCTGCCTCCTTCACAAAAAAAATCGACCGTCATTACATCTGCTGAAAATAACGCAAAACACCTTACAAACAAACCAAAATTACAGTTGGTGTTCGTTCCGAGGTTAGACAGCGTTGTACAATATTGACCGCAAATTTAATTCTTCTAAAACACATAAACATCAAATAGTGTCTTAAAAAGTTATAAAAGTTATGGAGATGCCGAGGATTGAACTCGGGGCCTCTCACATGCAAAGCGAGCGCTCTACCACTGAGCTACATCCCCAATATAGTGTTAGGAGAGTTCCAGATGTTGTTACTAAAGTGTCATTTGGTCATGTTGTTAGAAATACGGTAACAGATAGCTCATCTTCTTAATTACATGAGTATTGAACATAGATAACATGACCTCAGGTTTAGGGATTGAACTCGGGTCACTAATTAACATACCAAGGGAGTACATACCATTGATGTAAACCTTCATCTCATTGTTCTCCGGAGATACACCCTTTGGTGGTAATATTGTCGATTCTTATGGATGGTGGGAGGTGTACAATACTGGTTACACCCAGGAAAAGTGGGTTGTCTGCCTCTACCACAAAAAATCGACAAACAAATATTTCTTAATTCACTGAGCTACATCCCCTATTACAAACGCAACTCAGCTACATCCCTTATTATATAAGTCCCTCAACTCCATCCCATATTAGATTATAAGAATCTGTCATGGGTATCCGGTGAAGATAGGGAATTCCAACCCGAGGTATAAGTGTTTTTTATCGGAACCGAGGCTCTGCCGAGGTTCCGATTAAAACACTTATACCGAGGGTTGGAATTCCCTATCTGAACCGAATACCCATGATAGATTCTTTTTCTTGCATGTCAGAGACATGTTGTGCGTCGACGCCACCAGCTACTAAGTTTTTGCGTGTTTTCCTGCATACCGGATGCTGGCGCGCGTGAAATTTATCTCGACCCTAGGGTGAGATGGAAATATCTAGCCCCGGTAAAATGGCGGATATCCTTGTCCGGTATGCAAGAAAAGTCACTGAGCAATGTCCCCTATTACCGATCTACCACCGAGCTACAACCCCTATAATATGTAGTATCGTATGCACTAGCATCAGTTGGTGTTCGTCAAAGATGAGGCTCCGTTTTACAATATTGACAGCATATTGAATTATTTTCAAAAGATAAACTGAGCGAAAAGTGATAAAAGTTATGGAGATGCCGAGGATTGAACTCGGGGCCTCTCACATGCAAAGCGAGCGCTCTACCACTGAGCTACATCCCCAATATAGTGTAATGAAAGTGCCAGATGTTTTTACTAAAGCGTCATTTGGTCATGTTGTTAGAAATACGGTAATAGATAACTTATCTTCTTAATTATATGAATATTGAACATAGATAACATGACCACAGGTGTAGGGATTGAACTTGGGGAGCTCTACCATTGAAGTAAACCTCCATCTCATTGTTGGAGATACATCCCTCGGTGTTAATATTGGTCAATGGTGAGTCATTTCTGCCACTGAGCTACATTCCCAATTACACATGTCACTAAGCTACGTCCCCTATTAAATAATTCACTCCGGTACATCCCTATTACATAAGTGACTCAACTCTATCCCAGATTACATAATTCACTCAGCTACTTCCGGTATTACATAAGTCGCTTAATTCCATCCTATATTTCTTAATTCTGTCGATTGTTATGGATGTACAGTACTGGTTCCACCCAGGAAAAGTGGGTGGTCTGCCTCTACGACAAAAATATCGACCGTCATATAACCTTACATCTGTCGAAAATGACATAAAACACCATACAAACAAACAAACATTTCTTATCAGATCCTTTATTACATAAGTCCCTCAACACCAACCCATATTAGATAAGTCACTGAGCAATGTCCTCTATTACCGATCTACCACCGAGCTACATCCCCTATAACATTTATCGTATGTACTAGTATACAGTTATCACATGTGTGTTTGGGGAACAGTCAAAACTGTTTTCCCGAGGTGGAGGGGATGGCAGTGTGAACTGTTTCCTGAGGCCGATAGGCCGAGGGAAACAGTTCACACTGACATCCCCCGACACCAAGGGAAAACAGTTTTGACTGTTCCCCAAACACACATGTGATAACTGTTTTATTATCTGATTAATGTTACTGTACGAAACAGTGAAAATGAAAATTTGTTTTATAATGGGAACCTATGGTGAAAAAGGCAACATGACGTCACGCAAACGAAATTCCAGCACGTGAGGGAAACAGTCGAAACTAAAGCCCGGTAACAGTTCGTTTTCACCGGGAACAGCTTTTTCCTTAGTGAATTAGCACGAAATGACGATATAGCGTTTATATAGGAGATCAGGTAATAATATAAACTAAACTGACAGTAGATGAGGCTCCGTTTTACAATATTGAAAGCCAATTGAATTATTTTCTTAAAACTGGTCGAGCCCATTCATATATTGTCACAAAAAAATAATAAAAGTTATGGAGATGCCGAGGATTGAACTCGGGGCCTCTCACATGCAAAGCGAGCGCTCTACCACTGAGCTACATCCCCAATATATTCTTACGGATGGCGGAAGGTGTACAGTACTGGTTCTACCCAGATAAAGTATGCCTCTACCACAAAAAATCGACCGTCATTTATAACCTTACATGTGTTGAAAATGACGTAAAACACCATACAAACAAACAAACAAACAAATATTTCTTAATTCACTGAGCTACACCCCCTATTACAAAAGTAACTTAGCTACATCCCTTATTATATAAGTCACTCATCTCCATTACAAACACATTTCTTAAATCACTGAGCTACACCCCTATTACAAACGTAACTCAGCTACATCCCTTATTATCTCCATCCAATATTACACACATATTTCTTAAATCACTGAGCTACACCCCCTATTACAAAAGTAACTTAGCTACATCCCTTATTATATAAGTCACTCATCTCCATTACAAACACATTTCTTAAATCACTGAGCTACACCCCTATTACAAACGTAACTCAGCTACATCCCTTATTATATAAGTCACTCATCTCCATCCCATATTACACAAATATTTCTTAAAATATGTCAGCCCTACTAGTGCTACACCCCATATTACATAAGTTTTACAACACATTGCCAACTGGTGAAAGCTGAGAAAACGATAAAAGTTATGGAGATGCCGGGGATTGAACTCGGGGCCTCTCACATGCGAAGCGAGCGCTCTACCACTGAGCTACATCCCCGATGTGTCGATAGATAAGTGACAGTTGGAGTTTAATATGAGTCAGATATAAGTCATCACAATTACTGAACCACACTTATCTGCTATCTAAGTACATTTACCAAGTACGGATCCGCGGGGGGTTGGGAGTGGGGCAGGGCAGAAAACGAATCGGGCGCGCGCACCTTTAAGTTTAAACCGATTCAACGGGGATTGACGCCGAATCCACCGTTGTTCATAATTGAAAATTAACGACTCATGCTACACAATTTACAAAATGCCATGTAGGAAGCCTGTTATTCTAGGTGATGGGTGTAGCTTGTCGCTGATTTATTTTTGTAGATATCGACAATGATCGCAACTTGCATAAAGTCTTCAAGGAAATTGGCAAGCCGTTTGGATTGTGGATGTTCAAGTTCGGCATACACATAACAGTCATAACATGTGGGAGGTCAGATACACAAGTCGGAATGTTATGGAGGAACCCCGTCTTTACATTTGCCGAAAGATCACGGATCATATCGAGCTATATCGAGCTATCTCCGAGTAGCCAAATAGGTCGACCAATCAAACGCTGGTAGGCACATTCACTATTCATTGTAACGGTGCCCAGTGTGAAATTAAAAACAATTCAAAAATGTTATTAAATGTCAGACTGTAACTTGAACGCATGGCAGATATATGTTATTAATGTGTTTGGTACTGTAAAAAAATAAATAAATTAAAGCGCGTTGGATGATACAATTCAAAACAGGATTGTCAGAAAACAATGAATATTTATATCGTAACACCGGTTCCATGCTCCAATGTAAACAATTCAACACGTGTTCTTGTAGCCTTGAAATCCGATCTAGTTTCCAAAGAATGAGTCCAAGATGGTTTCTATATAAAGTGTCACTAATGATTGTGGTGTTTTATCAACCTTATATCAATATATACACATTGAAACTGGTTAATTTGTGATTGTTGATACTTATTTGACTACCAGCATCTGATTCGTTCTTGAAGTCATGTGACTTTGTGCCATGTGACTGGAATTCCGAACATTGTACGGAGATTTCCGAAGTACCGTTGAAATGGGCTATTGCATAGAGGTTAACGACTTCTTTATAAAGATAACAGGGTGAAATGGAATTTTATTTTCAATGTTTGTCTTCACTTTATTATTTAAAGCAGTTGGACTGGGTCCAATACATGATACTTGTATGTACTATGTGACCTTTGACATTACTTAAAGATACACGCTTTCTTTTCTAAATACAATTTGCATATGACTTGTGTACACTGTGTTATCATAACGTAAAATGGGGTATTGCAATCGCAAATCGATGTACAAATACGTTATATTTACACAGATAACAACTGTCTGTACACATATACGTTTATGTGATACACACAATCAAGTAATACTTACAGTGATGTGTAAATCAGTTATTGATTACAAGTGTGAATGATTGTTTCGCTGCCGATGTTCTGACAGATGCACATTTTAAAGAACTACACAACCATACATCGAAAGAACAGTTGTCGTGTTATAAACTTGAGATATGGGTATATTGAAACAAGCTGCGCTTGTGTGCGTATGTCTTGCGGTTATAAATCGCGTGTCTCTTTACTTTGAGCCAACTCTGCCACACAACTTTGGAGGGTTCAGTCATCCAGATTTCCAGGATGTTGCCGATGTATTCCGGTAAGTCTTTCACAAGTCATTATTGTCCGGTAGGTAACATGGACTATTAGAGTTATACAGTTTTATCACATAACATGGCTTCTGGGAGTGCAGTAAAGCCATGACTTATTTCTGTGTTTGTATACGTTAAAATTGTTAATACCAATTGCTTTCATGGTATATCATACGGTACGTTCAGATGGCTTAATTAAGAAATAATAATTACGTACCTGTGTTTTATCGGTGAATAAAATACAGTTAGGAGTTCGGATGCGTAGTAATTAAGTCACGAGTGCGTTTCGATTTTAAGACAACAATAACCTCATTGTTTACGCTATTATTGGGGCACTATATATTATCTCGGAGGCCAAGGTAATCAGGCTGCTAGGTTTACAGGCTGTTCCATTGGGCGCCCCCGTATGCAAAGTTCTGCGTTTCAATGCTGTATGACGTCAAACGTTCTCACCTTGTTCAAGATGCTTATTAATGTTATATGTACTGATGCATATTATGGGTTTATATCGTGTGTGTGCACGGTTTGGGAGCATGGCAAGTTTGTTGTAATTAACATGTCATTAAAATTACTGTGAATTTGTCTTCGTGACGTATATTTACCAAGTGACGTCATGTAACGTGGCGCTTCCAACGGATGAAATATACGTGGGTAATTAATGGAACAGCTGTATTTTATCGTAGAATATATTAAAGACTGTGGAGGTCGTGTTAGAATTATTTATCATTTTTTGAAATCTTACTTCATAAAATGAACGTTAGTAACGTTGAATTTGGTTTAGGGTGTCGCATTATTTGTAAGGCGAACTCACGTAGCGACGTGGTGTAAACAACAAAACGACGTCATGATTTTTCTTACAAATTGCCGCCGTATATCAGGAAAATTGACAACATTAAAGTGAAACTATCACGTCGTAGGCGGTTATGTGATAAACAGAATCTTACATTCGTGAATGTGTGTTATTGACTTTAATAAACTCGTTGGATAAAATGATAGGATACGAGGCTCTAAAAAGATAGGATACTCGGCAAGAGCCTCGTATCCTATCCTTTTATCCAACTCGTTTATTAAATCAATAATACATAGTCACTCATGTAAGATCCTCTATATAGTAAACGTTTTGACGTCTAACGCAGTCGTATTCCTGATCATCACTCAAAAGTCGAACTTCGTTGGATGTTAAGTTTTCAGTGGTTATATCCAGTAGGTTACAAGGACTTCGACACCGTTGAATCCATGTTAAAATTTCCGACGTTAAACATAATTTAGGTCAGATGGGGACGTGTACATACCGAAGTCTTTCTTCCGAGCAAGGAGTCCGGACTCCGAGCGCGGTTAAAGAACCATATGAATCGTTAGTTACAGTAGGATATGTTCCTGGTTTCCTATTGTTCTCTCTGGGGCGGCTCGAATCTCTCTGGGGCGGCTCGAAATAACGTATACAATGAGTTGATATGTCATTAAACAACAATTCAACTATTTTAACGTCAACATTAAATGGTTATCGATCCAAGCCAAGTAGTGTTTTTCGTATATGTATTAAACTATTATATAACCCGTTAACTACTGTGTGGCGTGGGTTTAAACATAAAATAAAATCTTGGTTCGTTCCACCATTTCAGTGCCAACACTGAGAGTGGTACCGAACCGGGTGGTGCATTTGCGGTGTACTACAAAGGAGAGTTAGTGGTCGATCTATGGGGAGGATATGCTGACGTGGAAGCTCAACGAGTGTGGACGAATGACACCACCACTCTGGTGTTCTCCTGTACCAAGGGTGTGGCAGCCATTGTAATGGCGAAAATGGTTCAGGAGTAAGTATTTGTGTTAGTTGAGCATGTATAATAGGACAATAGGGCTAAATCTGGGCTAAATCTAAATGACGTCAAATAGTGTAACATCTCCAGACGATGTCCGACACAGAATAGCTATACTTGTGTATATGTACCGTGTAAGCAATGAACTGCTTGTCCGAAATCATAAACTTACACGCATATTCGCTATTATTTAAACTGCTGTATAAAAGTACACACATATCAAGATGCAAAGTTATGTTACGTGTTATTTATATATAATACATATTTACAATTGTTTTTATACTAGCGGAGTTTTGGATTATTCGAAGCCGGTGAGTGACTACTGGCCTGAATTTGGACAAGCGGGCAAGGACAATATCACGGTGGAGATGCTGATAAGTCACCAGGTAAATAGATACGTAATCAGGTAAATAGATAAGTCGTCAGGTAAATAGTAGACTGTAGAAGTTACCAGGTAAATAAATAAGTCATCAGGTAAATAGATATGTCACCAGGTAAATAGTAGACTGTAGATATACTGGCCATGTTGCAGTAGCCACCATGTAAATAGATAAGTCAGTAGGTAAGTGGATGCCATCAGGTAAGTAGTAGACTGTACCAGGTATATAGTAGACTGTAGATATACTGACTATGTTGCAGTAGCCACCATGTAAATAGATAAGTAAGTAGGTAAGTGGATGCCGTCAGGTAAGTAGTAGACTGTACCAGGTATATAGTAGACTGTAGATATACTGACAATGTTGCAGTAGCCACCATGTAAATAGATAAGTCAGTAGGTAAATGGATGCCATCAGGTAAGTAGTAGACTGTACCAGGTATATAGTAGACTGTAGATATACTGGCTTTGTTGCAGTAGCCACCATGTAAATAGATAAGTCAGTAGGTAAGTGGATGCCATCAGGTAAGTAGTAGACTGTACCAGGTATATAGTAGACTGTAGATATACTGGCTATGTTGCAGTAGCCACCATGTAAATAGATAAGTCAGTAGGTAAGTGGATGCCATCAGGTAAGTAGTAGACTGTACCAGGTATATAGTAGACTGTAGATATACTGACTATGTTGCAGTAGCCACCATGTAAATAGATAAGTCACTAGGTAAGTGTATGCCATCAGGTAAGTAGTAGACTGTACCAGGTATATAGTAGACTGTAGATATACTGACTATGTTGCAGTAGCCACCATGTAAATAGATAAGTCAGTAGGTAAATGGATGCCATCAGGTAAGTAGTAGACTGTACCAGGTATATAGTAGACTGTAGATATACTGACTATGTTGCAGTAGCCACCATGTAAATAGATAAGTCACTAGGTAGTGGATGCCATCATGTAAGTAGTAGACTGTACCAGGTATATAGTAGACTGTAGATATACTGACTATGTTGCAGTAGCCACCATGTAAATAGATAAGTAAGTAGGTAAGTGGATGCCGTCAGGTAAGTAGTAGACTGTACCAGGTATATAGTAGACTGTAGATATACTGACAATGTTGCAGTAGCCACCATGTAAATAGATAAGTCAGTAGGTAAGTGGATGCCATCAGATAAGTAGTAGACTGTACCAGGTATATAGTAGACTGTAAATATACTGACTATGTTGCAGTAGCCACCATGTAAATAGATAAGTCACTAGGTAAGTGGATGCCGTCAGGTAAGTAGTAGACTGTACCAGGTATATAGTAGACTGTAGATATACTGACTATGTTGCAGTAGCCACCATGTAAATAGATAAGTCAGTAGGTAAATGGATGCCATCAGGTAAGTAGTAGACTGTACCAGGTATATAGTAGACTGTAGATATACTGACTATGTTGCAGTAGCCACCATGTAAATAGATAAGTCACTAGGTAAGTGGATGCCATCATGTAAGTAGTAGACTGTACCAGGTATATAGTAGACTGTTGATATACTGACTATGTTGCAGTAGCCACCATGTAAATAGATAAGTAAGTAGGTAAGTGGATGCCGTCATGTAAGTAGTAGACTGTACCAGGTATATAGTAGACTGTAGATATACTGACAATGTTGCAGCAGCCACCATGTAAATAGATAAGTCAGTAGGTAAGTGGATGCCATCAGGTAAGTAGTAGACTGTACCAGGTATATAGTAGACTGTAAATATACTGACTATGTTGCAGTAGCCACCATGTAAATAGATAACTCAGTAGGTAAATGGATGCCATCAGGTAAGTAGTAGACTATACCAGGTATATAGTAGACTGTAGATATACTGACTATGTTGCAGTAGCCACCATGTAAATATATAAGTCACTAGGTAAGTGGATGCCATCAGGTAAGTAGTAGACTGTACCAGGTATATAGTAGACTGTAGATATACTGACTATGTTGCAGTAGCCACCATGTAAATAGATAAGTCAGTAGGTAAATGGATGCCATCAGGTAAGTAGTAGACTGTACCAGGTATATAGTAGACTGTAGATATACTGACAATGTTGCAGTAGCCACCATGTAAATAGATAAGTCAGTAGGTAAATGGATGCCATCAGGTAAGTAGTAGATTGTACCAGGTATATAGTAGACTGTAGATATACTGACAATGTTGCAGTAGCCACCATGTAAATAGATAAGTCAGTAGGTAAGTGGATGCCATCAGGTAAGTAGTAGACTGTACCAGGTATATAGTAGACTGTAAATATACTGACTATGTTGCAGTAGCCACCATGTAAATAGATAAGTCACTGGTTAAGTGGATGCCATCAGGTAAGTAGTAGACTGTACCAGGTATATAGTAGTATGAAGATACTGACTATGTTGCAGTAGCCACCATGTAAATAGATAAGTCACCGGTTAAGTGGATGCCATCAGGTAAATAGTAGACTGTAGAAGTCATCAAGTAAATAGTAGACGGTAGAAGTCACCAGGTAAATAGTAGACTGTAGAAGTCATCAGGTAAATAGTAGACTGTAGAAGCCACCAGGTAAATAGTAGAACGTAGAAGTTACCAGGTAAATAACAGACTAGAGGTTACCAGGTAAATAGTAGACTGTAGAAGTTACCAGGTAAATAATAGACAGGTAAGTAGTAGACTGTAGAAGTCACCAGGTAATAGTAGATTGTAGAAGTCACCAGGTAATTAGTAGACTGTAGAAGTCACCAGGTAAATAGTAGACTGTAGAAGTGACCAGGTAAAATAGTAGACTGTAGATAGTGACTCAGTATGTTGCAGTAGCCACCATGTAAAAAGATGTCACCGGGTAAGTGGATGTCACCAGGTAAATAGTAGACTGTAGAAGTCACCAGGTAAATAGTAGACTGTAGAAGTTACCAGGTAAATTGTAGACTGTACAAGTCACCAGGTAAATAGTAGACTGAAGAAGTCACCCGGTAAATAGTAGACTGTAGAAGTCACCAGGTAAATAGCAGACTGTAGAAGTCACCAGGTAAATAGCAGACTGTAGAAGTCACCCGGTAAATAGCAGACTGTAGAAGTTACCAGGTAAATAGTAGACTGTAGAAGTCACCAGGTTAATAGTAGACTGTTGAAGTCACCAGGTAAATAGTAGACTGTAGAAGTCACCAGGTAAATAGTAGACTGTAGAGGTCATCAGGGACATATTAGACTGTAGAAGTGACCAGGTAAATAGTAGACTGTAGAAGTCACCAGGTAAATAGTAGACTGTAGAAGTCACCAGGTAAATAGTAGACTGTAGAAGTCACCAGGTAAATAGTAGACTGTAGAGGTCATCAGGGACATATTAGACTGTAGAAGTGACCAGGTAAAATAGTAGACTGTAGATAGTGACTCGGTATGTTGCAGTAGCCACCATGTAAATAGATAAGTCACCGGGTAAGTGGATGTCACCAGGTAAGTAATAGACTGTAGACATTACCAGGTAAGTGGACTGTAGACATTACCAGGTAAATAGTAGACTGTAGATACTGCCCCAGTTTTCTGCAGTAGGCGTGCTGCACCTATGATTTGATCAACGTAACATTCTCTCAATGAGACCATTTATAACTGATTTTATACAATGTTTAAAGTTGTACTTAAAGACGATGGACGTCCTTATGCACACATTTAAAATAATGTACCTACCTACAAGACACAATATCAATTAAGGAAAAGCACGCCGAGCATTATTTATGAAAAAAAAACAAATAATAATAATAGATCAATAAATACTGAAAATGTGATCCCTTTGAAGCAACAAACACAAACAAGAGAGAACAGTAGCAGACTCCGGTTTTATTGAGTCTGTTCATGAGAGGTAATTATAAGATGCAACACCTCTCACGCCTCCCAGCACCGGCTTAAGCGGTATGCTAGTTTAAAGCAACACAGAATGGGCTTGATGATCCTAAAGGACCAGTAAATAATAACCTACTGATCTTTAGTCGGAGCGACTTATTACGGCCGCCACACAGCAAGTCACGAAATCTTAAACATACTATGAAAGCAAATGTTTTCAGGGAAAAGGTTATTTATCAAGTATACGCCTCGAACGCCTTGATCGTTCGATAGGCGTGATAAACTGCGGGGTCGCCTCTTTCGACATCGCCTCCCTAACTTTCTCTCCTCGATACCCACCGACCATGGAAAGTGTCCTTATCACCAGTGTGGTTACTATAGTGTCATGTAAGTCTCCGTGTAAATATTTGAAAGTTAAAAGTTGAAAGGGAGTTAGGGGGAATTGTTTACGGTATTTTACATGTAAAATATATATGCAATCTTAAATAAATTACTTATACTTATATATGCAATGTATTATCTGAATTAGGAGCATACATAAATTTAAAACAAAACGTATACATTGTGTTTTTAGTTCGATAACCACTATTTACACATTACATTTTGATATACAATGCGTAAAAACTACCTTCTTCATCTAGGCAGGTCTAGTTGGACTTGACGAGCCTTTGTCAATCCATGAATTTAAGGCGAATCCAGAGAAAGTAAAACAAACTCTGGCGAGGCAGCACACAGCATGGCCCGCAGGTAAGCGTTTATTGAAGTTTACCTAAGAAAGACGTACATCCCTTGAACAAAAAAAACAAAAAACAAACAAATTCTCATCTCGGCAATCAGGAGATATGACAGTGTCTAAGGTTGTGTCATATCTGCCGCAAGTATGGTCCTTTAGTTGGTATTTGTACATGTGTTATATCTACATTTTATAGTTGTGTTATATCTACGTTTTATAGTTTTGTTATATCTACGTTTTATAGTTGTGTTATATCTACGTGTTATAGTTTTGTTATATCTACGTTTTATAGTTGTGTTATATCTACGCTTTATAGTTGTGTTATATCTACGTTTTATATGTGTGTTATATCCACGTTTTATATTTGTGTTATATCTACGTTTTATAGTTGTGTTATATCTACGTTTTATAGTTGTGTCATATCCACGTTTTATATTTGTGTTATATCCACGTTTTATATTTGTGTTATATCTACGTTTTATAGTTGTGTTATATCCACGTTTTATATTTGTGTTATATTTACGTTACAAGCTGTGTTATATCTACGTTTTATATTTGTGTTATATCTACGTTTTATAGTTGTGTTATATCTACGTTTTATAGTTGTGTTATATCTACGTCGTTTTATAGTTGTGTTATATCTTCGTTTTATATTTGTGTTATATCTACGTTTTATAGTTCTGTTATATCCACGTTTTATATTTGTGTTACATCCACGTTTTATAGTTTTGTTATAATTACGTTTTATAGTTGTGTTATATCTACTTTTATAGTTGTGTTATATCTACGTTTTAGAATTGTTTTACTATCTACGTTTTATAGTTGTGTTATATCCACGTTTTATAGTTGTGTTATATTTGTGTTATATCTACGTTTTATAGTTGTGTTATATCTACGTTTTATAGTTGTGTTATATTTACGTTTCATAGTTGTGTAATATCTACGCTTTATATTTGTGTAATATCTACGTTTTATATTTGTGTTATAACCACGAGTTATATTTGTGTTATATCTACGTTTTATAGTTGTGTCATATCCACGTTTTATATTTGTGTTATATCCACGTTTTATATTTGTGTTATATCTACGTTTTATATTTGTGTTATATCCACGTTTTATATTTGTGTTATATTTACGTTGCAAGCTGTGTTATATCTACGTTTTATATTTGTGTTATATCTACGTTTTATAGTTGTGTTATATCTACGTCGTTTTATATTTGTGTTATATCTACGTTTTATATTTGTGTTATATCTACGTTTTATAGTTCTGTTATATCCACGTTTTATATTTGTGTTACATCCACGTTTTATAGTTGTGTTCTAATTACGTTTTATAGTTGTGTTATATCTACGTTTTATAGTTCTGTTATATCCATGTTTTATATTTGTGTTACATCCACGTTTTATAGTTGTGTTATAATTACGTTTTATAGTTGTGTTATATCTACTTTTATAGTTGTGTTATATCTACGTTTTAGAGTTGTTTTATATCTACTTTTATAGTTGTGTTATATCCACGTTTTATAGTTGTGTTATATTTGTGTTATATCTACGTTTTATAGTTGTGTTATATCTACGTTTTATAGTTGTGTTATATCTACGTTTTATAGTTGTGTAATATCCACGTTTTAAAGTTGTGTTATATCTACGCTTTAGAGTTGTTTTATATCTACTTTTATAGTTGTGTTATATCCACGTTTTATAGTTGTGTTATATTTGTGTTATATCTACGTTTTATAGTTGTGTTATATCTACGTTTTATATTTGTGTTATATCTACGTTTTAAAGTTGTGTTATATCTACGTTTTATAGTTGTGTAATATCCACGTTTTATAGTTGTGTTATATCTACGCTTTATAGTTGTGTTATATCTACGTTTTATAGTTGTGTAATATCCACGTTTTATAGTTGTGTTATATCTACGCTTTATATTTGTGTTATATCTACGTTTTAAAGTTGTGTTATATCTACGTTTTATAGTTGTGTTATATCTACGTTTTATAGTTGTGTTATTTCTACGTTTTATAGTTGTGTTATATCCACGTTTTATAGTTGTGTTATATCTACGTTTTATAGTTGTGTTATATCTACGTTTTATAGTTGTGTTATATCTACGTTTCATAGTTGTGTTATATTTATGTTATATCTACGTTTTATAGTTGTGTTATATCCACGTTTTATAGTTGTGTTATATTTGTGTTATATCTACGTTTTATAGTTGTGTTATATCCACGTTTTATAGTTGTGTTATATTTGTGTTATATCCACGTTTTATAGTTGTGTTATATCTACGTTTTATAGTTGTGTTATATCTACGTTTTATAGTTGTGTTATATCTACGTTTCATAGTTGTGTTATACTTATGTTTTATAGTTGTGTTATATCTACGTTTCATAGTTGTGTAATATCCACGTTTTATAGTTGTGTTATATCTACGCTTTATAGTTGTGTTATATCTACGTTTTATAGTTGTGTAATATCCACGTTTTATAGTTGTGTTATATCTACGCTTTATATTTGTGTTATATCTACGTTTTATAGTTGTGTTATATCTACGTTTTATAGTTGTGTTATATCCACGTTTTATAGTTGTGTTATATTTGTGTTATATCTACGTTTTATAGTTGTGTTATATCTACGTTTTATATTTGTGTTATATCTACGTTTTAAAGTTGTGTTATATCTACGTTTTATAGTTGTGTAATATCCACGTTTTATAGTTGTGTTATATCTACGCTTTATAGTTGTGTTATATCTACGTTTTATAGTTGTGTAATATCCACGTTTTATAGTTGTGTTATATCTACGCTTTATATTTGTGTTATATCTACGTTTTATAGTTGTGTTATATCTACGTTTTATAGTTGTGTTATATCTACGTTTTATAGTTGTGTTATATTTGTGTTATATCTACGTTTCATAGTTGTGTTATATCTACGTTTTATAGTTGTGTTATATCTACGTTTTATAGTTGTGTTATATCTACGTTTTATAGTTGTGTAATATCCGCGTTTTAAAGTTGTGTTATATCTACGCTTTATATTTGTGTTATATTTACGTTTTATATTTGTTATAACCACGTTTAATATTTGTGTTATATCTACGTTTCATAGTTGTGTTATATCTACGTTTTATAGTTGTGTCATATCCACGTTTTATATTTGTGTTATATCCACGTTTTATATTTGTGTTTTATCTACGTTTTATAGTTGTGTTATCATCCACGTTTTATATTTGTGTTATATTTACGTTACAAGCTGTGTTATATCTACGTTTTATATTTGTGTTATATCTACGTTTTATATTTGTGTTATATCTACGTTTTATAGTTGTGTTATATCTACGTCGTTTTATAGTTGTGTTATATCTATGTTTTATATTTGTGTTATATCTACGTTTTTTAGTTCTGTTATATCCACGTTTTATATTTGTGTTACATCTACGTTTTATAGTTGTGTTATAATATCGTTTAATAGTTGTGTTATATCTACTTTTATAGTTGTGTAATTTCTACGTTTTAGAGTTGTTTTATATCTACGTTTTATAGTTGTGTTATATCCACGTTTTATAGTTGTGTTATATTTGTGTTATATCTACGTTTTATAGTTGTGTTATATCTACGTTTTATAGTTGTGTTATATCTACGTTTTATAGTTGTGTTATATTTACGTTTCATAGTTGTGTAATATCCGCGTTTTATAGTTGTGTTATATCTACGATTTATATATGTGTTTTATCTACGCGTTATATGTATGTTATATCTACGTTTTATAGTTGTGCTATACCTATTGTTTATGTTATATCTACAGGAAGTCGCTTTGGTTATCATGCCATGACGTATGGCCTGTACGTGGATCAACTGATACAACATGCCGACCCAAAGGGGCGTGACACGGATACCGTGTTCCAGGAAGACATAGCACGACCTCTTGGTTAGCACACTTGCCCCTGTCCATACAAATGAATTTTGGCGGTGTATCTCTCTCATATTTAAAACATTTAAACAGGCAGGCGAACCGTTTTGCGTTGAACGGGACTTTCATTTAGGTACTTCCAAAGGGGATTATTAATGGAGTATCAAGCCCATTCTGTGTTGCTTTAAAGTAGAATATCGCTTATCGCTTATGAGGCGTGAGAATTGCATCTTATAATTACCTCTCATGAACAGACTCAATAAAACCGAGTCTGCTACTTTTCGATCTTGTTTGTGTTTGTTGCGCTTCCAAGAGATCACTTTTTCAGTATTTTCTTAATTAAAACATATTTTTTATGAAACGTTCTTAAGGCCCATGCACAACAATAGTAAAATCTTCTCAATATATAACATTCGCCATGCAAACAAACATATACTGTCATGCAAACAAACATCTACTGTCATGCAAACAAACATACTGTCGAAATGCATGCGTAAGAACAATGCTGGTGCCGTGAGTTATGAGTTAAAATATATTAGTGTTTTAATGTTTATATTGTGGGAAACATGCTATATTTGAAATATGAAAATGGTTGTCCATTTATGTTTAACCTATTTGTATCAAATGTTTTGTCTTACAACTCGATACGAGGTTGTAATATTTTAAGAGCAATACCCTTTAAAACCGTTCCTTTTATTATTCAGAAATAGTAAAAAATATATAGATCCGTTTTGTGTGCATTAGTTTCATTTACATATATCCGTTTTTAAACTGTTTGACGTTATGCAAATGTGTTCGTTGGCTCTGACCAAGGCCTCTACATTAATTTCCATTTTCGTTTTGTAGACATCGACTTTCATATGAATCTACCCCTAGAGCAGTTTCACCGAACAGCCCGACTGTACCCGCGTACACGGGTTGGACTACTGATGGACGCCTTCAGACACAGGAGGTACCTGACACCGATGTATCAGATTGTCTTTCATCCAGAATCTCTCATGGCCAAAAGTGTAGCAGTGATAGACGAATTTACTGAGGTAATTAATATGAGCTGCAATAATAATACTAACTTAGAATACTATGACATGCCACAAAGCGAATATGTTATGTAATTTTTTCTATGTTATTTCATTTGTAAGTGCTTGTATGGCTTTGTTGTGTGTTTTTGCCTCTGTTGTACGTTAACTTTGTATGCCTTGTTTGTGTGTTGGTATAGCTTTGTTGAGTGTTTGTGTGGTTTTGTTATGTGTTGATGTGACTTTGTTGTGTGTTTGTAGATATATGTCTAGGTTTCATGGCTTTGTTCTGGTATGAATGTGGCTTTGTTATATGTTGGTATGACTTTAGTTGTGTTTGTGTGGCTTTGTTGTTTGTATATGTGGCTTTGTTGTGTGTATATATGGCTGTGTCAGGGTTTTATGGTTTGTTGTATGTTGATATGACTTTGTATGACTTTAGTTGTGTGTTTTTGTAGCTTTGTCAGTGTTTGTAGGACTTTGTTGTTTGATTATTGAGCTATTTCAGGGTTTTATGCTTTGTTGTATGTTGGTATAAGTTCGTATGACTGTGTATTTGTGTGGCTTTGTCAGTGTTTGTGTGACTTTGTTGTGTGTTTGTGTGGCTTTGTCTGTGGTTGTGTGGCATTGTCGGTGTGCATGACTTTGTTGTGTTTTGTATGACTTTGTTGTGTATTTGTAGAGTTATATCAGGGTTGTATGTTTTTCTGTGTGTTGGTATAACTTCGTATGACTTTGGTGTGTGTTTGTGTGGCTTTGTTATTGTTTGTATGTCTTTGTCAGTGTGTGTAAAGCTATGTTGGTATTTTATGACTTTGTTGTCTGTTTGTTTTCCTTTGTTATGTGTTTGTATGGTAATGCCATTGATGTGCATGCGTCAGTATTTTATGGCGTTTTTGTGTTATTGTATGGCTTGCGTTGACAGGAGAAATAGATATACATGTACATTCAGACACGGCCGAATGAACGTATAAATTAAAAAGATAATGCTCTTTAAATGGACACTTTCCAGAGTACCAGCGCTTTGAATAACCCACAATTTCGTGAAGTCACCATGTCATCACTATCAGGCACGGGGACTGCACGTGGTATGGCTAAATTGTATGCCATAGTGGCAAATTACGGAGAGTTAAACGGGCAACGAGTACTATCCCGCGACTACATCACTCGTTTAGCAACGCCCGTGGTTACCGGCATGGACAACGTGATGATGACTGGGGAGGAGACGAGTATAGGACCTGGAACGTTATACCACAAAAATCCTATGGTGAATAATAATAAAAATTATCCATTTTCATTTTATTGTAAATTGATTTTAGAATATTACATTTGTATACGAGGGCTCAGTAAAATGTGTTTTTTTTTACCTAGTCAATTAGGAGTGTCATGTATTTTATCATCACGTTTGATCGCAATGAAGAGAGTACTTGACAGTTTCTGTGCGCTACGGATAGTAATTAGACCATGAAACGGGCAGAACAGATCATATTCAATAAATTGAAAGTAACCCATCCAAAATCATGGACATATTAATCAATTTATTAACAAGTACAGATTTAGGTCTGAAAATGGTGCTGTAAAAACAAGACCGCACACCTGTTTAATTATACAATTTGTTCGTATTTCATTTGTATCTGCATTTGCTGTTCTTTTGTTTGCAGGGAGAACTAACCGTAGGTCACACAGGTCATGGTGGTCAGGTAGCAGTAGCTGATATAAAGAATGACCTTGGCATTGCTTACATAAGCAATCATTTAACTATTCATGGTGTTGCTGACGATCCAAGATATCAAGATTTAGAAGCGGCACTCTATAAATGTCTTGATAAAATCACAGGAAGATGACGAATATAGATTTTAGAAGAAGCACACTTATACTTTCCCATGTAGTTTAACCTATTGTTTATTAATACATTTATTTCCTTTTAAATTTATTTCCTTTTTCAATATTATCAGTTTTCAGAAAAAAGTATGACCTATTTAAAACAGCATTAATTCATTCTGTGACTGTTAATGCTCATATCAAAGCTGACTTCAGCTCATATCAAAGCTGACTTCAGCTTTGAATATTAGTATTGAAGTCGAACAGGAAATGCAGCTTTAACAGAACACAGTTAACCCAAAAACACACAAAAGGACACACATGAATGGCAAAGTTAACAAAGAATAAAGTCATATGACGTCTCAAATACAAAAAGGGTTGGCAATAGAGCTACCGCCTTGGAACGGTCAGTGGCAAAAAAGGCCGCTGGGTGCTTAAACCAAGTTCTAAGGACCAAACCTCACACTTACCCTACTGTGATTTCAATAAAACGGGACAGTGTAAATAAAGATATCCCCACCATGAACTATTCTCCAACCAACAAGGCAGCATTAGTAGGCAATAAAAGTAAAACACAAAAATGCCCGTGTATATGTAAATACAAAAAAAATAAAATAGCCTAGAAAGCCACAAAGAAGGTACTCAATGACTTGGCAGAAGTCAGAAAAACAAGGGCACGGCAAGACAAGATTGCAGACAAACATCAAACGTCACCGTCCTTTTGGGCTTTAGGTAGACGTCATCTTAGCCAGCGTTTTGGACATTACGTGGTCCCGCCTTAATTCCATTAAGTGATGACAAAGCTTATATTAGCAGGGTTTTCGACCGTAAAACACGTTTAAAACAAGTTTTACTGAAAAACGCAATACCCTGTTTAAAAATTACATATTAAATGTTTTCATTTTACAATATACAAACTTTTTAAGCCGAAATTAAGGTTTTATGTCATACCCCAGCCAACCACGTTTTCGCTTCTTGGAGAAGGGATTGGATGGGGTATGCAAATTAATGCACTTGGACCACGTAATGGAGACCCAGATAACGGCGGAGCAAAGTCTATTTTCATAGCTTAAACCTTTGTCACTGCAGTTTGTCCGTCGTCCGTAAATTTTAAATAGTTTACTTAATAACTGAATGGTTTCTGATTCTCACCAAATTTATTTAAATATTTGTTTATTGTCCTTGATCATTTATGTCAAAATAACTAATTTGACATCTTCTTTAGGCGATAACGTAAGTAAACTGCTGCTGATTTGCATCGACTTTGGATTATCGATTTGTTTCGTTAGGATCTTAGACGTTTGTGAATGAGCAAAAACGAAGCATGTGCTTTATAACTATTGTCCGTGATTAAAGGGAATGTGGCGACACAGCCAAACAGCTCTGTTATTGAGAGTTCTGAAAAACTATCAAAATCGGATGATAAACCAAAAAGATATGACCATTTAAAGGTTGTTCTAAAACGAACAGGAGCCGCCAAATAAAGATGGTTTGGCTGTGTCGCTATATTCCCTTTAAGTATTATATTCGTGTCCCATCCTTGCTTCATATTAATCATGCATATGTAGAATGTAGTTTTAATTGTTTTTTTACAAGTAGTATTTTGTCGCAACGTTAATTTTATTCTTCTTTTATTACTAATAAACATCATCTTTTTCTCTGGTTTATCTTAGATCGATACAGCACTTTGGTGTTTCTTTTTTGTAAATTGACTGTGATACAATGCATTGAAAGATGTCTACTGTTGTTTGTGTGTTGTTTTGTTTGGTTTATACATGTGAGTGAAGTATCCTTTTTGCACAAACAAATGTCGTTCTCATCTGACTCTCCCGTGATAGCTATTATGACACAATGGTGTTTGTCATTTTTATAATGTTAACGGTATTTGCACATTCTATCAAAAGAAATATAAAAAGATCGGACAGGGAAAGTAGCATTCAAGGAGGACAGTCAACCACAAAACACAGAAACAAACACGCAAACAAGCAAACAAGAAGGCAAAAACAATAATAAATGCAAACGACATCACAAACACAAAAGGGTTGACAATAGGGCTACCGCCTTGGAACGGTCAGTGGCAAAGTATGCCACTGGGGGTTTAAACCGGTTCTAGGGTGCACCCAACCTCACACTTACCCTACTGTCATCCCATTAAAACAGGACAGTGTAAATAAAGAAATCCCCGCCATGACCTAATCTCTAACCAACAAGGCAGCATCAATAGGCAGTATAAGCAAAACACAAATATGCTCGTGTAAATATAATACAAAAAAACAATTGCCTAGAAAGCCACAATGAAGGTACTCAAAAAAGTCGACCCGTCTGCAAATCAGTAGTGTTTATTCTGGTCCTTTGGGATCATCATTTCCAGTTTGTGTGGATTTAAAATAATTAATTAATGGCGTTTTACGCCACGTCGACACATAATACTGTGCGCAAAATCTGATGAAAATGAAACAAATGAAATAATAAGTTATTAAAAAATAAAGTAAAAATATATTGTTAAAACTATTTAGAAATAAGGGATGATATGGTAAAAATAATTAACCATATATATGTAAATCAACAAATGCCAGTCAACAGGTGTGTAAACAAGTAAATGTAAATATAAACATATTACAATGAATTAAAAAGTCTGACATCTTTTAAGAAATCTTAAACAAGACGGAAATCAATTGTATCAAAGAACTCTTTCATACTATTAACTTCACACCCGATTACCGGCAGCCGTAGGCACAGTTCGGCAGCCGTAGGCACAGTTCCCGGTAAAAAAAAAAAGTTTCAAAAGGGTAAATAAATCTAGTTTATGACTTGTTGGCCTTAAACTATTAGATTAGTGAATCGGCCATTTTAATTTGGAAGGAATGTTGTGTATGTCACCTGATTCCCGTGAAATTTGAACCTATATTATGCGAGTTACGGTAGGTTAAATGTTGAAATTAAGCTAAAAAATGTGATTGTAGAAAGTTAGAGACCTGGTACTCGGTAAATAGTCAAGTTTAAGAGATTTCAGACATACTGCCATAAAATATAATCTTTCCTGAATGAACAGTCCAAATTTTAGCCCACAGAACATTTTATTAAAATAATTGTGGATTTTTAAACACGACCGGGTATTAAAAAATGGCAGGAGTATGGTACAGTTCCACTATTTATTGGCAGGTAGCTAGTACAGTTCCGAAAAATGGCAGGCGTATGGTACAGTTCCAAAAACATCGGACGCTAAAGTCTTTTCTCCTTTGGTATAGTGGTGTAATTTCGAAAACACTAATGAAGAAGTACTGTATATAGAATTATATACATCTTCGGTCCTTCCATAAACGTTTAAGAAAACCCACCAACCGTAGGGAAACGTGAATATAGGCTCATTTGAACCTTCATTCCGACGGTACAGTACAGAGAAAGACATGTTTTAATAACAATCGTATGTTGTGTTGAGTAACGTCCCCTTTTTATAATTCACCATTTATGATAACAGGCGTTTGGTATTTAGATGTTTTGGAATAGATTGCTTAATTTTAATTATTGCAGAGTTGAACACATCACATTAATTACGTTTTAAGGCCACTCTATGAAACTTAACGTATCTGAATCAAACGTCTACTGATATATAGGACACGCATATAAACCAATAATGTAGTCGCTCAAAAGATACCCATGGTAACGCAAAATACACTTTATGCTTACTTAAAGAGCAATAACAGGGCTTTACAAAAATGTCATCATTAACCAAATGAGATTATGTGTCATTTAATTATGACCATTTAAAGTTTGCCTAATGAGCATGTTTAAGCTAAAATTTAAGTTAATTAGGTACACTTCAAGTGGTCACACCTTTATGATAGATATTCTGATTTTGCCGATGAGGACATTTTTTGGGAAATTCAGACACTAAACTTTTATTTAGACAATATACATGTACTAGTATTTCGTCTCACCAAAGCAAAAAAGTTTGAATGTCTGCATGTGTCAACTTTGAACTTTCGTGGGTATCTGCGCTATATCCGTTACAATTTGATACCAATTTTAAATAGTGTCCTATGATTATTACTTTTTGAGTTAAGTACACTTTTGAGCGACTACATTATTGATTTATATGCGTGTCCTATATATCAGTAGACGTTTGATGCAGATACATTAAGTTACATAGAGTGGCCTTAAAACGTAATTAATGTGATGTGTTCAACTATGCAATAATTAAAATTAAGCAATCTATTCCAAAACATCTAAATACCAAACGCCTGTTATCATAAATGGTGAATTATAAAAAGGGGACGTAACTCAGCACAACATACGACTGTTATTAAAACGTGTCTTTCTCTGTACTGTACCGTTGGAATGAAGGTTCAAACGAGCCTATATTCTTGTTTCCCTACGGTTGGTGGGTTTTCTTAAACGTTTATGGAAGGACCGAAGATGTATATAATTCTCTATACAGTACTTCTTCATTAGTGTTTTCGAAATTACACCACTATACCAAAGGAGAAAAGACTTTAGCGTCCGATGTTTTTGGAACTGTACCATACGCCTGCCATTTTTCGGAACTGTACTAGCTACCTGCCAATAAATAATGGAACTATACCATACTCCTGCCATTTTTCAATACCCGGTCGTGTTTAAAAACCCACAATTATTTTAATAAAATGTTCTGTGGGCTAAAATTTGGACTGTTTATTCAGGAAAGATTATATTTTATGGAAGTATGTCTGAAATCTCTTAAACTTGACTATTTACCGAGTACCAGGTCTCTAACTTTCTACAATCACATTTTTTAGCTTAATTTCAACATTTAACCTACCGTAACTCGCATAATATAGGTTCAAATTTCACGGGAATCAGGTGACATACACAACATTCCTTCCAAATTAAAATGGCCGATTCACTTTTCTAATAGTTTAAGGCTAACAAGTCATAAAACTAGATTTATTTACCCTTTTGAAACTTTTTTTTTTTACCGGGAACTGTGCCTACGGCTGCCGAACTGTGCCTACGGCTGCCAGTAATCGAGTGTGAACTTGGTAGTATTTTTGTCGAATAGGATCAAAGTCAACAAAGTCTCATAGGATATGTTTGACCATTAACTGTGCAAAAAAGGTTATACATTCTGGTAATTGCTCACCTTGTAATACATATGAATGAGTATAACGTGTATGCCCTATTCTGCATCGGGCTAAAACAACTTCCTCCCGACCAATGGCTATACTAGAAGGATGCCACTCGCCAAGTAACGGTTCTTTTGAATGAAGTTTATTGTTTACGGATAAATCCCAAGCGGATTGCCAAGAGTTACGAATATGTGTGTTAATACAAGATTTAAATATCAGTATAATGTAATTTGGTATGATATATATGTAAATCCAATGATGCCTTAGCAGAACTATCATCTCTATCATTTCCACGTATTCCTACGTGGCTTGGATGCCGGCAGAAAATAATAACTATTATCAGGTATAAGGAAATTGTATTTTTCTAGAAGTTGAAGCACAACTGGGTTATCATGTTTCATATTACCCAGGGCCTGAAGAGATGATCGGGAATCAGAAAAAAAATACAAAATGGTCATCAGATTCCTGAATATATTGGAAGGCAAGTTCAATTGCCTTAAGTTCAGCTAAAAAGATAGAGGCCTTGTCAGACAAACGGCTCTTTATGCTGTGCTTGTGAACAACAGCTGCTGCAGCTACCTTATCTACATCTTTGGAACCATCTGTATATATATGTTGAAAATTACTGTATTTCGATTTAAATAACGTTAAATTTACTTTGAAATATAGATATGTAAATGTCATGGCCTTCGGTTTGTTTTAGATCAAAAATAGGTTCAAAACTAGGATTAAAAAAAAAAAGTATCAAAAGTTGGGTTTGATTGGCTAGATTGTAATTTAATGGCGTATTGAAGGGTTAATTTCTTTCGTCTATGATACAGAGATGGTTCATTAGCTTCAACGTATAGACCTTCGACTGGTGATGCACGAAAGACACCCAAGGCAAGTTGTAATCCCTCATTATGTTAAGGATCAAGCATCTGCAAGTACGACTTGCGAGCCGATCCACATACTACTGAGCCGTTGTCCAGCATGCATCTGATAAGAGATCTATAAAGACGTAAGAGGACTTTTCGATCAGCTTCCCAGTTTGTGTTTGCCACAACTTTAAGTAAATTAAGAGCTTTAAGGCATCTAGCCTTCAAGTATTTAAGGTGTGGTATAAAAGTTAATTTACGATCAAACATAAGACCAAGAAATTTCGTCTCATCCACTACTGGTATTGGTGAACCATCTAAGATGAGAGATATAGCAAGTAGAGCGATACAGCCCCTCTTGGGCCTCTTGTTTTCTCTCTCCAAAAACAAAATATGCGAACAAAATCAGTGAGCCTCGGAGTAGAGGCGGTGCATGGATTTCATAACATGAAACAATGTTTATTTTTGATACTATCACATTACAATTATCTTGTAAAATAAGTCTGTATGTATTGACAATGTCGGTTGTACACTGGGTTTTGAAACAAAAAACATTCTTTACATGTATTACTGTTTTTTCCCCTGGAGTTTATAGAGATATAGCATCCATATATTCCCTATATATCAATCATAGTATATTTTCCACCAACATGGATACCTCTGGATTGCAGTGTGGCCTATTTTACATTCTGTTAAAAGTGTACATTGTACAATATACTTCTATAATTGTAAAGAATATCAAAACCTCCCCATTTATATTGTCGCTGATTACACTATGCATTTATTCACTTGCTTATATTTCCTATTACTTTATTTACAAACTAATTTGATGCCGAAGGCCAGCAGAGCTTATGGGATGACGAGTTGTGCGTCGTCCGTCCGCCCGTCTTTATATCAATGAAAGCTCAGACAAGTTCGAAAACCAACCAGATCGAATTAGTTTCACCGGAGTTATGGCCCTTGTTTTTCTGGAAAATGCCATATTAAGCAGTGTGAACACTCTAGCACCTTCATTTATTTTTTTATCTTTATTAAACTTGCAAAGATTGTTATTATCAATGAAAGCTCGAACAAATTCGAAAATCATCCAAATCGGACCAGTAACACCGAAGTTATGGCCCTTGATTTTTCTGAAAAAAAATGTTATGTTCTGCCTTGTGAACGCTCTAGCACCTTTATTTATTATTTGATCTTTACCAAACTTGCACAGATTGTTAATATCAATGTATGCTCGGACAAGTTTGGAAGACAGCTGAATTAGGTCAGTAATACCAGAGTTATGGCCCTTGTTTTTTCTGGAAAATGCCATTTTCTGCCTTGTGAACGCTCTAGCACCTTCATTTACTATTTGGTATTTACCAAACTTGCACAGATTGTTAATACCAATGAAAGCTTAGACAAGTTCCAAAACCAGCTATCACCAGAGTTATAGCCATTGTTTTTTTTTTTTGAAAAATGCCATTTTCTGCCTTGTGAACACTCTAGAACCTTCATTTATTATTTGATATTTATCAAACTATCAGTGAAACTTTGCAAGGATGATCAGTACCAGGCCTAGTTGTTCATGTCATCGCCGTGTTCCGGTTGATTGATTTTTGCGAAGTTATAGCCCTTTAAAGGTTTTGATACACAAACTTTATCCAGGCTAGTCTCTTCTGATCTCCTGACCGAATTTGAACAAATGTTGGCAGGGATGAGGAGTACCAAGCCTAGTTGCGCCTATCTTCGCTGTGTTCTGGTTGAATGAGTTATGGCCTAATATACAAAAACTTTATCAAGACAATTTGTCCTGAACCCCTGGCTTGATTTTAGTGAAACTTAGCAGGAATGATCATCAGTACCAAGCCTAGTTGCGCATGTTGTTCCCCATCAAATACTCCATATAGCAAGTAGAGTTATACAAGCCCACTTGGGCCTCTTGTTTTATGTAAGGTTTATTGAGGATGGCCCACCCCGACCCTCACAAATCTGTTACGGGGTGAATAAATGGATCACCATTAATCTGGTAATTGAAATTTTTAAAAAAGAAGAAAAAAGACGAGGGTGCCGGTGCTAGGGAGCATGAGCGTCGTTGCACTTTACTCAATTACACCAAGCCGGTGCTTGGGAGCATGCGAGGCATTGCACCTTACTCAATTACATCAAGCCGGTGCTAGGGAGCGTGAGTCTTGCACCTTACTCAATTACACCAAGCCGTCGCTAGGGAGCGTGAGAGTCGTTGCACCTTACTCAATTACACCAAGCCGGTGCTAGGGAGCGTGCGAGGCGTTGCACCTTACTCAATTACACCAAGCCGGTGCTAGGGAGCGTGAGAGTCGTTGCACCTTACTCAATTACATCAAGCCGGTGCTAGGGAGAGTCGTTGCACCTTACTCAATTACACCAAGCCGGTGCTAGGGAGCGTGGGAATCGTTGCACCTTGCTCAATTACACCAAGCCGGTGCTAGGGAGCATGCGAGGCGTTGCACCTTACTCAATTACACCAAGCCGGTGCTAGGGAGCCTGAGAGTCGATGCACCTTACTCAATTACACCAAGCCGGTGCTAGGGAGCGTGAGAGTCGTTGCACCTTACTCAATTACACCAAGCCGGTGCTAGGGAGCATGCGAAGCATTGCACCTTACTCAATAACACCAAGCCGGTGCTAGGGAGCATGAGAGTCGTTGCACCTTACTCAATTACACCAAGCCGGTGCTAGGGAGCATGAGAGTCGTTGCATCTTACTCAATTACATCAAGCCGGTGCTAGGGAGCATGAGAGTCGTTGCTCCTTACTCAGTTACACCATGCCGGTGCCAGGGAGCGTGAGAGTCGTTGCATCTTATAGTACCTCAAAAACACCAAGCCGGTACTACGGAGCAAGAAAGGCGTTGTACCTTATACTCAATAAAACCAAGTCTGCTACTGTTCTCTCTTGTTTGTGTTTGTTGCTTCCAAGGGATCTCCTTTTCAGTACTTATTGACATTCACACTAGCGTATTTTTAGTGCTGTGTGGCGGACGTAAAAAGTCGCCCTGACTACAAAGCAGTAGTGTTACTATTTACTGGTCCTTTGGGATCATCAAGCCATTCTGTGTTGCTTTAAAGCAGATATCGCTTAAGCCGGTGTTAGAAGGCGTGAGAGATGTCGCATCTTATAACTACCTTTCATGAACAGACTCAGTAAAACCGAGTCTGCTACTTTTCTCTCTTGTTTGTGTTTGTTGCTTCCAAGGGATCACCTTTTCAGTATTTATTATATTACCCCAATAATACCAAGCCGGTGCTACGGAGCGTGAAAGGCGTTGCACCTTATACTCAATAAAACCGAGTCTGTAACTTTTCTCTCTTGTTTGTTTTTGTTGCTTTCAAGGGATCTCCTTTTCAGTATTTATTGACATTCACACTAGTGTATGTTTAGTGCTTTGTTGCGGACGTAAAACGTCGCCCTGACTACAAATCAGTAGTGTTACTTTTTACTGGTCCTTTGGGACCATCAAGCCCATTCTGTGTTGCTTTAAAGTAGAATATCACTTAAGCCGGTGCTAGAAAGCTTGAGAGGTGTTGCATCTTAAAATTACCTTTCATGAACAGACTCAATAAAACCGAGTCTGCTACTTTTTTCTCTTGTTTGTGTTTGTTGCTTCGAAGGGATCTCCTTTTCAGTATTTATTGACATTCACACTAGCGTGGGTGTAGTGTGGAGTGGCGGACGTAAAAAGTCGCCCCGACTTCAAATCAGTAGTTACTATTTACTGGTCCTTTGGAATCATCAAGCCCATTCTGTGTTTCTTTAAGGTAGAATATCGATTAAGCCGGTGCTAGAAGGCGTGATAGGTGTTGCATCTTATAATTACTTTCATGAACAGACTCAATAAAACCGGAGCGTGAAAGGCGTTGCACCTTATAGTACCTCAATAACACCAAGCCGGTGCTACTGAGCATGAGAGGCGGTGCTGCATGTATAGACAAGTGAATTTGCCTTGTCCCATGTGTCGGTAATATCCACTTTGGGTTAAAACAACAACACACATTTAAATAGGAATGAGAATCACGAATACATTTACTTTTTTTTTCATTTATTGTTATGCTGACCCAGAATAGTACAAAAGCAACGAACGATATGAATGAATTAGTTCTTAAAATGTTAATTTTCGTCGAAATTTAAAGAATGCATTACAGACATACCTAGACTTCACCATTTTAATTTTAATAGGTAACTCAATGAAGATTCTTGAGAACAGAGATAATTACAAATGAACTGGCGACCATGCAATAGTTTAAGTACTATTGTGATTTTTTGAAGATTGGAAGATACGTGAACATTAGTAATAATGACTTAGTGACAACATGATGTAAATTGACATATATAAAATTAAGAATGGACACTTATTTCTAATATTGATTTATTATAAATGTGTTACAAGTCTAGTTAAAACTGAAGAAGATAGACAGTTTAACATTTAAATTTCAAATAAAAAGATACTGATGTTTGCTTGTATACCCATTTCTGATTCTCAGTTCTGCCATTGTCTATATTAAAAATTCACGCGGCAATCTTTAAGTATTTATAAGCACCTCGAATTATTAATTCGGTACATTTAGGTTTAAACATGCCAACATATAATAATAAAAGGAGATTAAATTTAAAGATGTTATATTCGTCTTGGCTATTCTTCCATAGGTTTAAATATTTTTGGTACGAAATAATCAATATTTAGTAATATCCAAATACAATTTGCTTTGACCTATTAAAGTAATACTAATATTAGTAGAAAAACTAAGGGAATCCGGAGTTTTTAAGAAATCAAGATTGCCGTGTGTCTCTTTAACTCATCCTTGCATCTAATAATAAATATCTTAAACCAAATCTCCACCACACGAATATATAATGCGGTACATGCTGCTACGAGCGGCACACATCCCCAATCTAATATAAAATGTCCAAGAGGACACTATAAAACATCCTTCAATCACATTAACATCATCTCTCTAGAAACCAAATCCCATGTCTCCAAACATGAACAGTGGAAGCCTGTAAATAAAAGATGTTCATATTGTTGTGGTAAAACCTTTTCTTATTTAAGAATTTAAATTCAAAAATGATATAATTAATTACATTAAATGTTGATCGAAATAGAAAACATAGTTACACCAGACTTCGGATATATATATAGAAACAGGGAGATATAAGAGACCAGAAGTCCCACGAGAAGAAAGAAACTGTTTGTATTGCAAACATGATAATATCGAAGACGAATAACACTCTTTCATATATTGTAATATGTATAATACCTTACGAACACAAACTATCTATATACTATCACAGTTTACTAGCACAGATTTGAGTCACATTTCCTTTTAAAACGGTATTATTACTCAAATCTATGCTAGTAAACTGTGACTTTAGTTTTATAGTTTGTGTTATTAAGGTATTTTACGTTCGGAACCTTTCAGAGTTATACGAGTTACAAACAGAATTTCATTATTTATCTTCGTTCTGAACATTTTAATAGGTTATACAGAGTAAAATACAAGAAATCTAATAGTTATATAAACAGTATATATCATTTTGTATATCGAAATAATATTCATTCTGAATATTTTCAGTTATTAAGTTATTTCCTCTTGTTTCATCTTTTTGAAAATGCAATATCGTTCAAATTTTATACTTATGCCTAATTATAAAGTAATATTTTACCAACAATAGCATGTCTTTAAAGGGGATGATGCACTATTTTTGAACAAGGTTTATTTTAAAGGGCTCTGAAATACTTCAAAAAAGCTTAAAGATTTATCAAAATGCCATGAAAATGAAGAAGATATGACCTATTGAAAAGTTGCTAAGAAACACAAATGGAGGCGGCCATCTTTCAACGATGACGTCATCGTACTTTTTTTTGCCATATATGGCATTTTGACAAAATGTCTTTTAAAGCAAAGAAAATCAATGTTAATGAAAAATAAGAATACAATTTATACATTATACATTTATTTTTGATCAATTTCCTGTGATCTTCTTTGCTTTAAAATAGACTGTCAATATGCCATATATGGTAAAAAGGTTCGATGACGTCATCTTTCCAAGATGGCCACCTCCATTTATGTTTCTTTTCAAACTTTCAATAGGTCCTATCTCCTTTATCGTTCGTGGCATTTTGATAATTCTTTGTGCTTTTTTCAAGTTGTTCAGAGCTCTTTTAAATAAATATGCTTGAACTAGTCAATAATAGATAATATCTTACATGTTGTTGTTTTGTTGATTACCTCCGAAACCGCCGCCGCCACCACCGAACCAGTCGCTGAAAATAAATCACACACATTGGTTAAAATGTCATTTGTTTACATACTATTTAGCTGTATGCGGGTAATCTATCTAACACAGAATCGGTGAATGATGATATCCTGGCAGAGTACATTCACACACAAATCAACGTTTAAAATAGTACATATCTTGTCAATTTTCTGATGCATACTCTTTCATTGGGGTCTAGGGCTTCGACTTCAAATGAAAAAAAAAGGTTATAGTCTAAAGGAGTTTAACATAATAAAGTAACCTTAAACGAACATTCAACCAAAAAATTCATTTTACACAGCAATATGTACCATCCTACGTAATGAGTTTGCTAGCTAATATTAGTTATTGGGTTTGTTACTGACCCCCTACAGAAATATGTGGGGTCAGTAAGATTTATAGGGGGCAAGGCGATAGGCGAGTCCCCCTATACATCTGACTGACCCAACATATTTCTGTAGGGGGTCAGTAATAAACCCAATAACTGATTTATTGCATCGAGCACCTTTTTTAAGGCAAACGCCGATATTTAACCCATTTTAATGGAGCGTCAACGTCATTGAGACGTTCGCGCAATTTGACGTCATGACGTTGACGTCACAACCGGTACAGTTTAAAAACATTATTAATTCACTTATATTGTTTGTTACTAACGCCTTAAAGAACTTTTTACAAATGATTTAAACTCTGAGTCGGAATTGTAGTCCATATTGTTTTAGTGACCCTCTATGAAATCTACTGACCCACTATAAAATAATAGAGGGTCACCATGTGACCGCTCTAATCCAATAAAATTCCTATGATTTTGTGCGAGGTGCAATAAAACAAATCTATTGCTTCTTGTTTTACCATATTTTCTAAAAAGTAATATTTCATTCCAAACTTTGAAGTAAAACATTTTAAACAATAAACAGTATACTGTATAGTTTACAATATGGAAATATCCATGTTGCATTATACATTTGATATAGTACAGTTGTTGAAAACACAATTTCGGTGTGGGTAGTCAAGATTAACTCTTTTTAAAATCTCAATAACTACCATAAAAGCAAAAGGAAAAGAGAAACATAAAGTTAAGGTAAACTATCCTAACCAATTAAATACCAATTTAAACCAGATTTTGAATGCAACAATATTCTAGTGATTGTCTTAAAACAATTGCGGAAAAGAGGTTGAAAATAAATTCATAATTTCATATGAGTGAGCAATAATTATTTTTATCACATGAATGTGAAATACAAGGCGACCGAATCAGTGCAGTGTCAGTACGTTCGTCTAGTCAATGTCCCGGAACACCCGTTTAGTCCGTGGAGTCCGTGGATATAGCACTGAATCGGCGATGCTGTGAGGGTAACAGTCCGCCGTATGTAGATTCACCACAAGCAATAATGTGTAGTTTCTTGTCGTTTTTCGTGCCATGTGATAAAAGGATCTGACATTCGTTGTCATTTCATACAAAATTTTATTAAACTCGTCCAGGAATTTGTTATTAAGCTCACCGGAGGCTCGCTTAATAACAAATTCCTGAACTCGTTTAATAAAATTGTTTATGAAATGACAACTCATGTCAGATCTACTATATATAAACCTATATTAAAGTCGATATTAAACACGAAATGCAGCATTCACGGAACACAGTCAATCCAAAACACGCATTCAAAACAAACAACAATGACAAGGATATAGAAGATATATAGAAGCAAAGTATGCGACACCACAAACATAAAGGGGTTGATAATGGGGGTACCGCCTTGGAACGGTCAGCGGTAAAAAGAGTTTAAACCAGGTTCTAGGAAAAACAAACCTTAATCTTAACCTAATGTCATCCTAGTTAAACAAGTGAGTGTAAATAAACAAATTCCCACCGGGATATATCCTCTAACAAACTAGGCAGCATAAACAGGCAATTCAAATAAAACACAAAAATGATCATATATAAATGAATATTGAAAAAAAGAAGCATAGAAAGCCACAAAGCACACTCAAATCCATTATTTTCCGATTCCAAATGCTTCTCTTGAAGGCATTAATGTAATGATTTCCTGTTTGCTTCATTTACATTTACTAGCGTTAACTTTATAAGGTCGTTCAAGACAGATAGAAAACCATTACAAAAAAAATTGTAACAAAGAGACGATAACAAAATATTGTTTAGAAAGCAAAAAAACTTTGAAATGAGTAAGTCTACTGAGTACATGACTTCCCTGACACTCTTCATATCCATGTTGTATGAAAGTAAGATGACCATTTAAACAGAAGCACATAAAACACTTAAAAGCTGCGTATTGCTGTCAATGTATAAAGCTAATAACGGATTATATTCCCTAACACCGGAAAACGAGGACCTATATTCCAATAAATACTGAAAAGGGTACCCAAAACATGCACAATGATCATGTTCACAATTCTGAGACTGCGACTGTGGAATAGAGACCTCACTTCTCCATTATCAGCGGAGTATAGTGAAATTCAAGCAGGAGTAGTGTACCAAATATGTTCCAACATTTCACTCAGGGGCCATTCAAGCTAGATGATATGAACACGTATTTCCGAAATTACAAACTAGAACCATTGAAACTAGTTTATTTTAACCAAATAAGTTCCATACAGTACTTCCTGGTAGAGTATTTGACCAAATATGTTCAACATTCCATACAGGATTAAGAATCCATTCCAGGAAGAGTATTTGACAAAATATGTTCAACATTCCAGGTAGGAGCCATTCAAGCTAGATTAAATGACCACATATGTTCAACATTCCATGCAGGAGCCATTCAAGCTAGATTATATAACCACATATGTTCAACATTCCATGCAGGAGTCATTCAAGCTGAGTATATGACCACATATGTTCAACATTCCATACAGGAGGCATTCAAGCTGAGTATATGACCACATATGTTCAACATTCCATACAGGAGGCATTCCAGTAATAGCATGTGACTAAATACGTTTACATTTTCTTTATATACCAGACATTTAAAAGGAAGCCATTTACTGCTGAGAGTCTACTCTATTCACATCATACAATTACACAATTGGCGATATATGTTTATGAATGAATGAATGAATGAATGAATGGTGTTTTACGTCGACACATAAAAGGTCATATTGTGCGCAAAAACAGATGAATCATGAAAGAATGAAGAATTAATTTAAAAAAAATGTAAACGTATAAAGATAAAACTATCTACAAATAAGGGATGATATGGTAATAATATAAACTATGTATATGTACAAATCAACAAATGCTTATGAATAAGCAAAGCAAGTAGCATGTGTCGATTCTTATGCTCATTACCCATGTATATATACTCTGTAAAAAAAGTGTTGGACCATGGCAGTGTTCAAACACGTACAATGATCGCTGAACCATGACATTCGACCATAACCCTTATCATCTCAGTTGATAATTCACAATAGATCAACAATCAACAATAATTATCGTTTACAATGAAAGTTTGCGAAAAAATATAAATCTTTTTATTGGTTACTCGAATGTGTCCGTAACTGTTACTCTGTATGGATTTTGCACATTTTTTACAGATCCTTTGTGTGTTCGCGATATTTGTTTAAAATCAAATCTTGTTTGGAATTTAATGTTTCTGGTACCAAATTAACCGGGTGGGGTAGACCTTGGTTACTAAAAAATGATACTTAAATTCTGTCCACTAGTTTTATTTTTATATGACTATATATACCCAGGTCCAAAACTTTTTTTACCGAATATATAATAATACAGTATAGTTTTCTTACAGGTTGTTTGACGACGGTTGTGAATAATAGGATGAACTGAAATATAGCGAATGTAGTTTCTGATAAATATATGTCTGATTATGAAGATTTCAACTTGTAAGCGTTGTATTACTGGTGCGATATAATCAACAATAAGTCATATGCAAATATGGTTTCAAACAATTAAAGAAATTATTACCAATGATTTGCAACATGGAAAGGGACGACGCGAGTTTTAAAACTAGCCAGTCCCTTTCACATATCCGATGACCCATAGGGTCTGCGAGACATTGTCAGTGATAATGTACAAAGGACAGGACAGCCTCTATCAGACACTGACAGTGAATCCAAACAGTGAAACATATTTATAAAAAGAAACTAACGTTTACTGGAAATATAAAACATAATTTACTAAAACATTAACATTGTAAATTAAAGTAAAATAAATTCTCACAATGGTTGTTGATTCTGCATGCCGAACATGTTGCTGAAACAAAAAAGGTTACACGTGACAAACCTTGCATTAAACGTTATATATATTACTCAAAATTTGCTAAGCACCAATATTTCAATTTGACATTTTACGGTGGCTGGTTTTACCAACAGCATGATGAAACTCAACAATTAATTTCGTTTCACGATTATTGCATTTTATCATTCTATACTCAACATATCTATACTTAAACCATATAAAAGAAACCATAAATATTCTTCATTGCGTACACAATAAATCTACGTGATCTTCGTGAACATAATTCATTTACGTGATCTACGTCTACACACTACATATTTATGTAAACAATAAATCTACGTGATCTATGCGTACGCAATAAATCTAAGTGATTGCGTGTACGCAATAAATCTAAGTGATTGCGTGTACGCAATAAATCTAAGTGATTGCGTGTACAAAATAAATCTACGTGATCTACGTATACACACTAAATCTACGTGTATACGTCTATATGTACGCATGGAAGTAGCGAATACCTCTATATGTACGCATGTAAGTAGCGAATACCTATATATGTACACATGGAAGAGCGAATACCTCTATCTGTACACATGGAAGTAGCGAATACCTCTATATGTACACATGGATGTAGCGAATACGTCTATATGTACGCATGTAAGTAACGAATACGTCTATGTGTACGCATGGAAGTAGCGAATACGTCTATCTGTACGCATGGAAGTAGCGAATACCTCTATATATACGCATGTAAGTAGCGAATACATCTATATGTACACATGGAAGTAGCGAAGACGTCTATATATACGCATGGAAGTAGCGAATACCTTTATATGTACGCATGTAAGTAGCGAATACGTCTATGTGTACGCATGGAAGTAGCGAATACGTCTATCTGTACGCATGGAAGTAGCGAATACCTCTATATGTACGCATGTAAGTAGTGAATACCTCTATATGTACACATGTAAGTAGCGAATACGCATAAAATGTACGCATGGAAGAAGCGAATGCGTCTATATGTACACATGTAAGTAGCGAATACGTCTATATGTACGCATGGAAGTAGCGAACACGTTAGCTATAAGAACCATACCTAATGTGGTTTTATATTGAGAAGCTATACATAGCTATTTTGGAAATTTTGGAAAAGTTTATGAAGACATATACTGCCTATACAACCACAATATTTTAATTTAATAAACACTCTATGAATCGTTACATTTGTTGAGTTTTGTGCGTGAACGCTTTTGTTGTTGTTTTTTGTTGGTTTGAATGGTATTTTACGCCATTTTTAGCACATGTTAGGCCCTACATGGCGGTCGATTTTACTGTATAAGAATCGACACTTTCTCACTTACTCCCAGTGGGATTCGAACCCGTATCGGTGTGAGGCGAGAAGGTTTGCAACGCAACTTCGTTAACCCCTCGTCCACGGATGCGCTTTTTTGTGCATGGACGCGTAGTTATAAATATATATTTAATTAAAATACGATGGTCGCTAAGGAAGACATTGCTTTAAAAAGATACACAATACAAGTTAAAGACAAACAATATCATAATAAAATATGTTACTTACTAAGGGTCATTTCTCATGGTCTGTTGCTGGTATTGCCTGAAAGGTTAAAATATGACATTCTGGTTATTATAGAGTAAACATTTAAACACAAACAGTAAACTATAATATTGAAAGCTAGTGATTGGTGTTGATATGTCAAAGGAGTCTTAAGATTACATATCAGAGTAATGTATACAAATTTAAAATTCGAATGGTGCATTTTTTTACATTTCAGTTTAGTGTAAAGATAAAAGTTAAAATAATCTATTTAACTGGTACATACCACATAAAGTAACAATAGTTACACAAGGAGCAAAAATTAACACTTATTGATATAAATATCACATTACACAGTTTAACGTTAAGCAAATGGTGCTAGACCTGCAAGAACGATTGTTTACACATAATATACTGCAAGAAAAAAACAGTCCTGGAAAAAATACACAGCATAGTTATTGACAGCAGCCTTGGTTATTATTTTGTGCTCATGTTTTTTTTGTGTTTTTTTTATGAATTCAGCACTACCGTCGCCCAATGGCGATGTCTGATGCTGCATTTAGTGCATCTCTGTGTATTATGCAAATACACATAAGCAATTATCTGAAATAAAAACAACTGGCTAATAACTTTCAAAAATGCACGAACGGATGTCGGCATACACATACTTGTGCGTATAAGGAAATATATGAGAACGCGACAAGACATTTATAAAAAAAAAAATATTTGAAACTATTTACAAATGTACAAAAGGGGACACTTTTAAACGTATACAAAAGGGGCTTGCTCAAATATAACAGCTTGCACAACAAACTACCTCGTAAGAAGATAAACTAAGATTGGTAATGCCTTTGTCTCGCTGTTTCAAAGTGTCACTCAATGACACTATGCTAATTTGTAATTATAAGAAACGGAGAATTCATTATGAGGGCTGATAACATGGCGGTATATACGTAACTTGTAAAACTCGGGCGTCATGTCTATGTACCGTGTTAAACTTTTCGCTGCCATAGTCGAAAACAATGATTTTACGGCCAGTGTAGGCCCAGATCAACATGCACACTATGGGCAGGATGATCAGTGTTGACAGTGTAAGAATGATTACCATAACACTTTATATATAAAATATTACCGGAAGGTTTGAATTCAAATTTTAGGTGACGACATTTGAAAAATGGCGGCGAAAGTGTTACAGTAACGCGAATAACTTCTGCTTGTTGAATGGCCGGAGTTACTGGCTAAATGGAACATTCACAAAACATATAATATAATTATTACAAATAAAACTATATTTAGTACAATTCTATTATTTGTATAAATATGTCTGCAGATTCGTCGAGATACGACTCTGTGTTTCATGCCTATCCCTGTAAAGTTAGTAGAAACGTATTTAAGGCAAAAACATGCGCAGAAAACCATGCGCAGAAAAACATGCGTAGAAAGAAACATGCGCAGAAAAAAAATGTATGCGCAAAAAGAAGCATGTGCAAAGGGAGCTTACCAAACTTTTAAACACATAGCTTTAAGTCAATGTCTACCGTTAATTGACCCTTTTATACTTGGCTGAATATGCAAAACTGTAAGATTTGCTGGATTTACATAATTAAATCATTAAACACAGGTTAATGACGAACACATAGTAAATAGCACTTCTTTACCTATTAAACGACCCATGATACAGTCGTCGTAGAAACATTTGATTTAAAGAATTGTTTGGCAAAAAAAACAATCAACTGTGATGGTTAACGCTACGCTGAACGTGACTGTTACCATATAAAGGTCAAATACAGGTCAAATAAAGGTCACTCCAAAAGCAACAATACGAACATAAATATCCTAACATTTTTTAACATTTCAATGAAAACCGAAACCTACAAACACTTTTCTGTCTAGCGGACACAGATATTCCCATTTGGCATGTGTTTTTTTCAATCTCCCATCCACTTATATAATAATTTCTCCATGTGATTCTTTTGACACAAGATATCTCCCATCTACTTATATAATAATGTCTCCATGTGATTCTTTTGACACAAGATATTTGACGCGAGGGCAGCTCCTACTTGTTAGAAGTTAATTATTTATTTTTTTACAAAACATATATAATGTTGTGAACATGCAAAAATGGTCATATTTGAGAAGAAAAAAAACTCGCGTGCTTGTTCATTCATTCATTGAAGAGTTTTTCCTACAGTTAAATTAACCTCATCGTTGCCTGATAGCTTATCTAGATGAAAGAGCAAACTGTAGTCTGAATGGAACGTCAACAGTGAATGTTTAGCTGCCAAGCTTTATTTCCGTCAAGTATTTAAATATAATGACATACATGTATGAGATAACAGTTGTTGTATTAATTGCAAGCTGCTCAGCCTCGTTCTTGAGTCGTAACTTGACGCTCGAAACATTTTCGCTCTCGTCATAATATTAAAACTATTGTTCGGAGCGCTTGTTATAGCGAAAGGTTTTTCAGCAATTACATAAGTACATAAATTATGTGTACATAAATTATATATCATTTTAACTGGCATTTTAGTGGTAAATAAAAGAAATATCTTAGTTTTAAAAATCGGTTCAGAAATAAGTATTTTACAGCCAAAATGCTTTTGTGACGGGGCTTTTCCCATGTAAACTCCTGGGACAGCAGAAATCAAGAAATCTCAAATAACTTTTGTTAACCTCAATAGTTTGCTATAAAACTTTCAGAATGTTTTAATTTACGTTTGTCCAACACATTCAAATAATGATGTGTGGATAAAACTTCCAAAAAAAAAAAGATTTTTCTAATTGTTGATGCAGCAGAATGAATTTTGCTTTGAAAATACTGTATCAAAAACAACTTTCACAAGCGCAATTTTTATTGCTCAACCGATTTTGAAAATTACGGTATTGTTTATTTACCACTTAAAAGGTCTGTTTCACTGATATACAACTTATTTATGTCCGAGTTAATTTTGTCTGAAAAGTACAAAAATAACTTTGGCTGAAACAAGCGCCCCGAACAATAGCAAAATAAGCCACGCAGAGAGCGCATAGCGTCATTGAAATCTGTAGAGAAAGCGAAGCAAATATGACAGTAACTGTTGTTCTCACAGGGTATTTTTCTCTTGTTGTTGTTGTTGTGGTTTTTGTTGATTCGCCTTGTACTGATTTTGTTGTTGTTGAGATTGTTGATATTGTTGGGGCTGTTGATATTGTCTGAAATTCCAGTTTCGTGTTTAATATTGTCAAGACATTAGTTTCACTCTAAGCTTAAATACGAATTCAGCAAGATGGTTGTTAATTAAATTTTGTTAATTATTGTGTAATCTTGAAACATATGGGTGAATCCCACTGAAACGTTGGATTAAAGTGTAAAAAGAGAACAGAGTGTTATCAGTCAAATTAAATTTTGGATTTATACTTAATATTTAAGTTTAAATAACTGAAAAATCAAACCAATTTAAGGCGGAATTCTATAATGGCATTTTAAAATGTTAGTCTGTCGTCAGATATTTATTTTTGGAATCAATTACGTTATGATTTGATAATTATAAGCAAACTTGAATTCTTACATACCGAACTATGGATATATTTTTTTGAAATCGAGAATAGAAAGTTGGTTAAATTATCTTACAACTGGTTTTGTTGTTGAAGAGTTTGTTGCTGCTGCTTCTGTTGCTGTTGTTGCTGATAAGGACTGTAACATGTGTAAAATGTTTTTTTGTTTTTTTTAAAGAAATACATTTAGGTGCGATTTGCTTTTTGATGAACATATCTGGTGTTGAATGTTTAATATCAAAGAAAAGGCCGAAAAAATGTAATACTACTCAAGTGTCATTTTGTATTATTGCGCCGGGGAGCAAACTCCCCGCTGCAATGTTAACAGAATGGTATACCAAAAATTAAAGGCTGGTAAGATTTCTGAGCTAAAAATAGCTCTGAGAGCTAAAAATAGCACAAGTGGCAGCCGAACAGCATTCAAATTATATGCGTCCGCGAGATAAATAATGCCTCCGGGTTTGCATGAACTGAATGTTATGCGAAGAACTGACTTAAACTAAGACGAGCTCTATATGTAATAGGAAAACAATAATATTCCAAATGACAATATATCAATTACATCTACAGAATTTGCCTTGTTTACCCTAATAAAATAGCAAAATAGTTGATCATATTGGGGGGAAAAGTTATGGTTACGGCATTGTTTTTGCTTTGCCGTACTTCAACACATGTGTAACGTCAACTAGGACCATCCTTAAAACTATTTATATTTGCCCTTTCCCGACCCTAATTTCAAATTGGTAGGCAAATATTTTATTTATTATAATTTTATTTTTAAATTAAAAATAACATACGTTTGTTATTAGTGGTATCTCGATGCGACCGGCAATTTAAAAGGGAAAAAATGTTCTACAAATAGAGAAAAATATATTTCAGTAGGGCCTTTTTTTCGAGTCGGTCGGGAAAGGGCAAACATTATTTTGTTTAAGTGTGGCCTAGTAACCAATGTCTGTTGTTGGTTTACAGTATACAGTATAGGCCCAGATCAACATGCACACTATGGGCAGGCTGATCAGTGTGTACACCGTTCGCCACTCAGTCAGAATGTTTTCCATAACACTTTATATATATAATATATTGCCGGAAGGTTTGAATTCAAATTGTAGCAGCCGTCATTTGAAAAATGGCGGCGAAAGGGTTACAGTAACACGAATAACTTCTGCTTGTTGAATGGCCAGAGGTACTGGCTAAATGGAACATTCACAAAAATATAATATAATACGAATACAACTATATTTAGTACAATTCTATTATTTGTATAACTGTGTCTGCAGCTTCGTCGAGAAAGCTGTAAAGTTAGTAGGAAAGTATTCAAAGCAAAAAACATGCGTAGAAAAGAAAAATATGCGTAGAAAGAAGCATGTGCAAATGAGGCTTACCAAACTTTTAAATACATGGCTTTAAGTCAATGTCTACCGTTAATTGACCCTTTTATATTTGGCTCAATATGCAAAACTGTATGATATTCCTTATCGGATTTGCTGGATTACCCCTGCTGTATAAATAATTAAATCAGTAAACACAGGTTAATGACGAACACATAGTAAGTAGCACTTATTTACCTATTAACCGACCCATGATACAGTCGTCGTAGAAACATTTGATTTAAAATAACTGGTTTACAAAAACAACAATTAACTTTGATGGTTAACGCTGAACGTGACTATTACTAAATAAAGGTCAAATAAAGGTCAATCCAAAAGCAACAATACGAACATAAATATCCTAACATGTTTAACATTTCAATGAAAACCGAAACCTACAAACACTTTTCCGTCCAGCGGACACACATATTCCCATATGGCATGTGTTTTTTTCAATCTCCCATCTACTAATATAATAATTCCTACATGTGATTCTTTTGACACAAGATATTTGACGCGAGGGCAGCTCCTACTTGTTAGAAGTTAATACTTTTTATATTTTTACAAAACATATATAATATTGTGAACAGACAAAAATGTTCATATTTGAGAACAAACAAAAACACTCGCGTGCTTGTTCATTCATTTTTGTTTTGAAAGATGCGTTTTTCGTACAGTTAAATTAACCTCATCGTTGCCTAATAGCTTATCTAGATGAAAGAGCAAACTGTACAGTAGTCTGAATGGAACGTCAGCAGTGAATGTTTAGCTGCCAAGCTTTATTTCCGCCAGGTATTTAAATATTATGACATACATGTATGAGATAACAGTTGTTGTATCAATTGCAAGCTGCTCAACCTCGTTCTTGAGTCGTAACTTGACGCTCGAAACATTTTCGCTATCGTCATAATATTAAAACTATTGTTCGGAGCGCTTGTTTCAGCGAAAGGTTTTTCAGTAATTACATAAGTACATAAATTATGCGTACATAAATTATTTATCCTTTTAACTGGCATTTTAGAGGTAAATAAAAGAAATATCTTAGTTTTAAAAATCGGTTCAGAAATAAATATTTTAAAGACAAAATGCTTTTGTGATGGGGCTTTTGCCATGTAAACTTTTTTCTGGGACAGCAGAAAATTAAGAAATCTCAAATAACTTTTGTTAACCTCAATAGTTTGCTATAAAACTTTCAGAATGTCTTAATTTACGTTTGTCCAACACATTTAATAATGATGTTTGGATAAAACTTGTGAAAAAAAAAAAGGATTTTTCTAATTGTTGATGCAGCAGAATGAATTTTGCATTGAAAATACTCTATCAAAAACAATTTTCACAAGTGCAATTTTTACTGCTCAACCGATTTTGAAAAGTAAGGTATGTTTATTTACCACTTAAAAGGTCTGTTTCACTGCTATACAACTTATTTATGTCCGAGTTAATTTTGTCTGAAAAGCACAAAAATAACTTTGACTGAAACGAGCGCCCCGAACAATAGTAAAATAAGCCGCACAGAGAGCGCATTGCGTTATTGCAATCTGTAGAGAAAGCGAAGCAAATATGACAATAACTGTTGTTCTCACAGGCTATTTTGCTCTTGTTGTTGTTGTTGTGGTTGTTGTTGATTCGCCTGGTACTGATTTTGTTGTTGTTGAGATTGTCGATATTGTTGGCGCTGTTGATATTGTCTGAAATTCCAGTTTCGTGTTTAATATTGTCACGACTTTAGTTTCACTCTTAAGTTTAAATACGAATACACAAGATGGTTGTTAATTAAATTTTGTTAATTATTGTGTAATCTTGAAAAATATGGGTGAATCCCACTGAAACGTTGGATTAAAGTGTAAAAAGAGAACCGAGTATTATCAATCAAATTAAATTTTGGATTTATAAACTTAATATTTAAGTTTAAATAACCGAAAAACCAAACCAATTTAAAACGGAGTTCTATAATGGTCTTTTGAAATGTTGATCTGTCATCAGATATTTATTTTTGGAATCAATTACTTTTATGATTTGATAATTATAAGCAAACTTGAATTCTTACATACGAAACACACCGACCTATGAATATATTTTTTTGAATTTCATAAAAAAAATCGAGAATAGAAAGTTGGGTAAAATTATCTTACAACTGGTTTTGTTGTTGAAGAGTGTGTTGCTGCTGCTTCTGTTGCTGTTGTTGCTGATAAGGACTGTAACATGTGTAAAACGTTGTTTTTTTTAAAAAAACACACAGTTGTCTTCCAAGAAACAGAACATTTAGATGCGATTTGTTTTTTGATGATAATATCTGGTGTTGAATGCTTAATATCAAAGAAAAAGCCGGAAAAATATAATACTACTTAAGTGTCATTTTGTATTATTGCGCCGGAGAGGGGAGCAAACTCCCTGTTGCAATGTTTGCGGCGGGGAGCAAACTCCCCGCTGCAAAGTGAACATAATGGTATACCAAAAATTGAAGGCTGACCAGATTTCTGAGCTAAAAATAGCTCTGAGAGCTAAAAATAGCCCAAGTGGCAGCCGAACAGCATTACAATTATATGCCTCCGCCTAGATAAATAGTGCCTCCGGGTTTTCATGAACTGAATGTAATGAGAAGAACTGACTTAAAGTAAGACAAGTAAGACGAGCTCTGTATGTAATAGGAAAACAATAATATTCCAAATGACAATATATCAATTGTATCTACAGAATTTGCCTTGTTTAACCTCAATAAAATAGCAAAATAGTTGATCATAATTGGGGGAAAACGTTCAGGTTACGGCATTGTTTTATTTGATTTTACTTCAGATAGAACGTGAAAACAACATGATTATTGCTTTATTATGTATTATTGTATATAGCAACAACTATTTAGAACGTTGTTTAGTGATTCACGATGTCAGTGAATTATTAATGATAAGACGAAATGAAGAACATGTTTAGACACCACTGGATTGTTATTGTGTTGGAATATAGCAAAAATACAAATCTTGTTATCGATATATCTCCCGTATTTAAGATCAGATTCCATCAAAACTTTCATAGATGGAAGAGTTCAGGGTCTAGTCGTTCAAAAATAGAAAGGTAGATGGCCATTCCGAATCTGAACGCTATACCAATTGACAAGATGCAAAACCTGCAAGAACAACTCTCGTCGGGGCGCTATTTTTTCCCCATTTTTATTTATTTTTTCCTGCACTTTGTTATTCATGGCATGTTCATCTTATTCAGATTTTGTTCGTTACACAAACCCTGCCGCTTTCAGCACTTTCAGTACTTTGATTATACCTCACTGTAAACACTCCATGTACAATCGCCCTACCCTGCCGGGTTGATATTTCGCGCTATCACCCTCAACGCGTAATAGCGATGATAGTGCAAAATATCATTCCGCTAAAGATCTTATTATTTCGATTTCCCATAGGAGTATTTGTTCGGTATAATAAAATAAATATCGCATCCTGTTGAGGGTGCCAGTGGATATTATCAACCCGAGAATGTAATGTCGACCGAGGCGATAGTCAATGATGTGATTGATATTTACATAGTATCCATCACCTTAACGAACGTTGACCACCGAACAAAATCATACCACTCACCACTACTATTTTGCATAACTTGTGTTTAAATTAAACTGAAAAATGGTTTGGGAAATACAGATTTGCTTTGCCGTCCTTCAACACATGTGTAAGGTCAACTAGGACCACCCATACACATATTTATGTTTGCCCTTTTCCGACCCTAAATTCAAATTGTGGGTCGTTAGGTAGGAAAATATTTTATTTATTATTATTATTTATTTTTTTAACAAAAACATACTTTTGTTATTAGTGGTATCTCGATGCGACCAGAAATTAAAAAAGAAAAAAAAAAGTTCTACAAATTGAGAAAAAATTATTTCAGTAGGGCCTTTTTTTCGGGTCGGTCGGGAAAAGGCAAACATTATTTTGTTTAATTGTGACCTAGTAACCAATATCTGTTGTTGTTTTACAGTATTTCAGTATCGCTCTTCAAATCAACACTAGTCTATCAACTCATTCACTCCATTACAAAACGATGGAACAAACTATCGACAAAAAAGGTCGTGCAATATAAGCTTACAATTCGTTTTGTTGTTGCTGCTGCTGCTGCTGTTGTTGTTGTTGTTGCTGCTGCTGATAAGGACTGTAATATGTGTAAAAAGTTGTTTTCAAGAAATACAGAAATCTACCATTACCAGAAACACTTGAAAGTGAGAAAACTTATATTTTCACTCGTGCTGATGTAAATAAATCCTATATTCACTCCAAACCAACAAATATCCAATATATATGACACATTCACGTGTTACTCAGTGGATACCTGTTACCAGTTAATGATGGTTACTGTAGTTTGTGTAATTCGCATTACGTGGTCCGAGTATTAACTTGCCTACCCCATCCAACCCCTTCTCCAATAAGCGAAAACAGGGTTGGCTGGGGTATGAAATAAAACCTTAATTTCGTCTTAAAACGTTTGCATATTGTAAAACTAAAACATTTAATAGCTAATTGTAAACGGTTTTTCGCATTTATTTTAGTAAATGCGAATGCAAGTCTTCCCATCGCTTAATGGAATTAAGGCGGGAACACGTAATGCATTTTTATTGAACTAATCTAAATCGTGCATAATGTAATTACAGTATTATAAAGCAGATGCTTAAAATGTGCAGTATAATGCAGCAATGTGTAACTAATAATAGGTTACTGGTAAATGTATTTATTTAATCCGCTTTTTATTTAACTAATCTAAACCGTGCATACTGTAACTGCAGTCTAGTAAAGCAGGTGCTTAATTTACAATTGTTAAATGTGCAGTAGATTGCAGCTAGGTGAAACTAAGAAAAGCAAAGTATAAGAATAAACATATTCTCACAACATAGCTGGAGTGTTGGGTGTCTGATATGGGTTGTACTGGCTGAAAACAATAAATTATACAATATTGATATTGGTTATAATCGTGTTAGTTATAACAGTGTGAACATAAATAAAAAGTGATATTATGTATGTCATAGGGCCGCATACCGTTCATACATGTGAGTAAAAATAAACGATATTTTACAAATGCATGCAATGAAAACGTTGGATGAACACTCTAAAGAGGACATTTGTTGGATTTCATAGAAATGAGAAAAAATATTTACTGATTCAAAAATAAAAAGTGTGCACTCAAAATTACATAATCAACCTAATCCCGAATATGACATTGCTGTAAACGTTTACGTCATAAATATATTCAAAAGTCCTAACTTTATGTTGGAGAAGAAGTTGGAAGTTTGACATTCATGAGGAATAAAAACCAGCAATTAACAAGACGACTTTTCCCCCATTCAACTGCATGCAACATATTCAACTTCATGCATTTTGCAATTTTGTTGTGCTGTGTTTTAAAATATGAAAGTATCACTATTTTATTAATTTGCATATTTTAAAACTATATTTGCTAAATGTATTTATTACAACTTTTTGAATATTTCCAAAAATAGATGTGCACACTTTCTTTTTTGACTCAGTATAGTTCATAATTGCGAAGGACAAGTGAATTTATTGACTTTATTTAAAATGTAAAGGCATATATGCACTCAAAACACCTACTCGTTGATTTCCGTGTATGGTTGTGATGATACACATGCCATCGATTAACAATGACTGTTAAACTTTTAGCAATTTAACATGTTATATAATTTGTGCATAAGCCGAATCATTTAATTTTATGATATATATTGTGAAATTATAAAAAGGCGTTTGTGATTGGTCCTGTTGCGGGTAGTGCTTCAGCTATTTGCGAGCGTGATTACACGGCTGGTGCAACAGATCCAGGACCAATCACGTTATATTTTTAATATTATGTTATTGTTGTAAATGAAATTTAATGTCATATAGTCTCTAATAATTATTTTAGAATGCATAGTTAACATCAAATGTAATGTTTAACTGTATATACTACTGCACTATGACGAGACTTTAAAACATTGTAAAACTAGTTAAACAGTTTATGTAAGTAAGAATATAAGTACGAGTGTAAGTACAAATATAAGTACGAATATAAATACGAATGTAAGTACGAATGTAAATACGAATATAAGTACAAATATAAGTACGAATGCAAGAACGAATGCAAGTACGAATATAAATACGAATGCAAGTACGAATGCAAGTAAGAATATAAGTACGAATGTAAGTACGAATATAAGTACGAATATAAGTAAGTACGAATGTAAGTACGAATGCAATTACGAATATAAGTACGAATGCAAGTACGAATGTAAGTACGACTGCAAGTACGCATATAAGTACGCATATAAGTACGAATATAAGTACGAATGCAAGTACGAATGTAAGTACGAAATGCCAGTCTTACTAGAGCTCAACGCTATGGTTCATCACAACACTGCTGTAACTATATATAAATAAAGACCAAGGCACTACAGTGATTTGGCAATTGAAATAGTTTTGAAAACAGCTAGATTACTGCTAAATTCTGTCAAACATCCAAAGCGGTAAATCAGAAAATCCCAAAATCAATACTCCTAGAATGAGCCATTTGTTCATATATAATATGGCAATTTATTGAAAATATAATAATTGTTGTAGTATATGTCATATATATTCCTCAAAATAATTTAAGGACCATGTCTTGATTTGGGTCTTTTTTCAAAGGGGGTTTATAAAACGGATTACTGTCGTTGTTGTTGTTCTTGCACTTTTTATTTTTTTATATTTTTAAGTTAATATGTATTTTTTTGAAATTGTTACGCGACACAAATGTATACTTATTTTATATGGAATATTAAAGGTTAAGTACTTTTTATAACTGTACTTTTTTGTGGTCCTTAAATGATGTTGAAGGGTATAATTCAAGTTATATAGGTAAGGTAAAACTGATATTACTTTATCCTCCCCTATTACTTTTTTTGGAGTTACAACATCTTTTTGAGAATATATATTTTAAAAAGAATATATCATCCTTTTTCCCCGTGCAAACAGTGTGATTAATCAAACTCATAAGTGTACTTACAATGGTGCAGGTGCTTGAACTGAAAAGAAAATGCATATATTACTCAATGTCAGTCATTATGTAACAGATGTGGCAGTATACACCATTAGTTAATTCTATCTGATATAATACAGGTCACAATATTAATTAATGTTATTTTTAATTAAAATATATGACAGTTTATGTTAATTAGAATACTACATTCCTGCTATACACGGAACAAACATTATACTTGGTTTCCTGGATTGTATGGCTATTGTTTAAAAACAAACGAGACATGAATGTAATTGAATCATCTATCGTATGCAACAATTCAATTCACATATTTGCTGACAATGTTACTGAAAAGAAAAAAAACACAAAAAAAAAACACACTAATAGTTCTGCTTCAACCATATCATGGGTACGAAATTCTACACCGTCAAAACCAAAAGACACATAGATATTGCTTACCTGGAGCGGGTGTTGGTGCAGGCGGTGCTTGTGTCTGCTGTGCAAACATTCCAGATAAAGCAGACGCAGGAAATCGAATTGACGACATTTCTGAAACGTACGGAAATAAAATAAGTCTAACTGTATTATATTCCTCACTTACAACTCGAGCTCCCAGTGGGATTCGAACCCGCAGCGGTGAGAGGAGAAGGTTTACAACGCAACATCGTTAACCATTCGGCCACGGAGACGCTACATTATTGTACTAATCTACACTTCAGTTCATAGAAATTAATATAAAAATGATATTGAAATACTAATGGCTACTTACTTATACATACAGAACAATGTTGACCTTGACCGCAATAGCTGCTTCCTAGCTCAGCGCAAATTTCAGCCGGACCACATCCAGGGGACTTGAAACGAAAAATGAAACACCATAATAATTAGCTGTATGTACAGACCTGAGATATAATTGTTAAAATCATATTTTCCTAAAGGAACAAATGTGTACCCTTGCCAGAGAAATAGAGAGAGAGAAAGAATGGTGGGGTTGGATGGGGGTATGGGGGATGTGGGGGAGGAGGTGTATGGGTATTTGCAATATTTTATCTGTAGGACAGTGATATGTTGTCTTTTTATTTAAACTATATACAATTCATTGTTTGGTATAGCGGCCATTCAAACTGTTATAGAGTCGCTTTTGAGTCTGATGAAATAAAAAAAGTTTTCTTGTATATCGACATTCATACTAGCGTTCATTTAATGCAGTGTGGCGGTCGTAAAAACTATCCACAAAGGCCAAATCTTGGTGGCGTTGCTAAAGGTATGAAAGCACAAATTATTTTCCCAATTGATACTAAAGTTAAAGTCACCTATTAATGATCTGATGCAAACTTCAAGTATGGATAATGCAGCAGGATAATTTTCAGATAGAAAACTTAATTGTCCACTTGAAAAATCACCAGAAAAGGTGGGGTCACAAGACATGTAAACAAGTTCTTGTTTGTTCACTAAACATGTCAAGGGTACAGCTGTTTTCATTGATAGTTGCTCACAAAATGTAGGCATAGAGTCGAAATTTCGAAAATGTTCATAAGTGATCCAGTAAAACCTATTAATACGCTTCTTACACATACAATCACAAAATCGAATAGAAATGGGCATTTTCCCCCTACTTATAACATCCATCAAAAAGGGAGGGATTACTTTTTATTATAGGAACTACATTCTACACCTCGGAGGTTTACATGTAATTAGTGGTGGTAAACCTAAAGCCGGATCTTGAGAACGTGAGAGGTGTACCATTTCCACCCATAAACAGACTTAATAAAACCGAGAATGCTACTTTCTTCCGTTTGCGTTACCTCTGACGGTATTTAGGATTTATTATTACATTTCAAACAATAATATTTTAGCTTACACATCCTCTAGGTCTTGGTTGATACTGAACTGGCGGAGAGACAGGTAACGAGACTACGGGAGCAGGGACAGTAGATACTCGTGCTGATGGTTGGGCCACTACAGTTGTCACGCTTTGATTGGCATCAAATGGTACTATAGTAGGTTCTTGCAGTGGTACCTCTGCTGACCCTGGGAACTGCAACGGTGACCCGCTGAATGGAGGCGGTTTAGGGATTATGGTCCTTCCGGCAGGTGGTGCCTGGCAGTAAACTGCCACTACACATAGAGCCAAAGCCTGTAAAAAAAAAGAGTCGAATATTCAGCTGTGACATGCGGTGCAAGATTGGTAAGTTAGTAAATACAGTATTAAGTTAATGCATTATTTACTTAGATTATCTAATTAGAATACATGTATATAAAATGCTATTCTACAGTATGGTTTCAAAAGAAGAAAGCATTCGTAATCAAACATACTTTAAATATAAATGTGTCTGTGGACACGAATGCCCCCGCTGTAAGAAATCATTTTAAATAAGGCCATAACTCCGCCGAAGGTAAATGGGGCAATAACTGCGCGACGATATGCAACTACATTTTATATCGGTACGTCCTACCAAGTATCGTTAGAATCTATTGAGAAATACAGGAGGAGTACTGCGGAAAAGTTGAGCTACGAAAATCAGTTAGACCCTTACGCAACCGAACGTAAATGGATAAGAATAGAGCGACGATATTTTCGACTAGACTTTATACTGATATTTCCTATCACGTTTTGCCAAAACATGTTAAAAAGTTCAGAAGGAGTACTGCGGACAGAAACTGTGACGTAGGTAGAAAGTTTGACGTACGGACGGATAAGGGAAACATAGTTAATTATTCCATTCTCCATTTTTATCAGGACGCAAACAGCCTTGTGCTATAACAACTTGTCTCGTAATGTTTTCTTATATACATTGAAACAATTGTTCGCTGTATATATATCTTTCTGTTAATTTCATAGGAATTAATACGTTTCAAAAACAATATTAAAGAGTTGTGAACATATGGAACATTTATGGCCGATTTGCGAAGTGATCGCCCATGACCACTGCATGCTTTATGCCGTATAGCGAAATTGAGTTGTTTCCCCTTAGTGTCGGTTACCCTAGCTAATCACACACAAATACACGAATGCAGTATTTGCTTTGTCGCGTC
>JAWPHD010015512.1:0-54884 GCA_037043455.1 Cyrtodaria siliqua | reverse complement strand
ACTATACAGCTATTATGTTCCACCAAATTCCAATAAAGCATAGCAACTGATACTTTACCAGACATATTCATTAGTTTGATGTCTTATCAATCATAACGGATTCTGAAAACCTAGTTACATGTAAATATATGTAGATATTATGCTGATTTGACTCATAAATACAGACAGTATATGTATGGAAATAAAATTATTTTCGGCAAAACAATGACGAAAATTATTCAGTATACTGTAAAATGTTAGGCACCATTTGGAATCCCATCATTGTGTGTGAAGGTCGGGTCTGATTATCCGCGTCTCAATTTTTAATATTATATTTACCTGTTCTACGACACAATTACCGTTCGCTATTATTAATGTTTGATGTTGGTTGAGTATTTTATAAATGATATGTCTATGTAAACCTGTCATTCATTCTCATTCTTTCTCTCTATTCATTTTGCAGTAAACCCTGCTCAACTTTAGAGACCAGCTTTATTAAAAGATCGTTTGCTTTAAGAAACCTCCACTTCCCAATTGCATTTAAAACAAATTGAACTGTTATAAGGGACCACATGTGTTAAGAGACGAATTATTCTATTCCGGGCCGGGCCCGTTAAATTCGAGTTACTGTTTTTATCATGAGGGCGAACGTAGTGTCCAGTGGCACAACACGCCAACATACATATTGGGCAGGTTTACATCCTAAATTACTGATCAAATTATATCATATAACTACTCTCTGACTAAACAAATTACCAAACTCTTGAGTTGAAGCTCATTCTGTGTGTGTGTGTGTGTGTGTGTGTGTGTGTGCGCGCGCGCGTGTGTGTATATTGTCATGGTATTTGCACCTTCCCTCACTACTTTCTGATCAAAATGAGATGTTTAACCCGCTTAAAATCAGATTCTTCAAACTTGTCGATTACAAATGATAAGTTAAGATTGAGGAAATAACTTAAAATAAGATAATACATATTGTGACTACCACACAATAAAAAGAAGTTCCTGCGAACAGAGTTAATGCGTATGTAAGCTGTTAGAAGACGACGTCACGTGTTAGGTTTAATCCAACGAAATAACTTTAAATATATGCATGTGTATGCTAATGAAGTTGGAATAACTACCTATCATTACGCATTAAACGCATTTAACTGAAAGTATGATTTGATTTTTTAATTTAGTCTTTTGACTGTTCCTTGTGATGCGCAGGCTTCATAACAGCTGCTCCCAACTAAATTCCTTTTTGTTTATTTTGCACGTCGGGGCATAGAATTGTGTTAGATACTGGGACCATACGCCGCTGGACATGGAATTATGACATTACAAGTAGCATGTCCACCGCCATATGAATGCCATCTTCGGGATGGTTAACATTCTGTACTATTGATTTTATGAATATTGAGTTCTGCTCAACCCGGGGCTAGGGGAGTGAACGGTAGCAAGCATATTTAACTACCGTTCATGAACAGTCTAAATCAAACCGAGACTGCAATATTTCGTATTTATCGTGTTCGGCCGTTTCCAAAGGTCCACGATCACGCTCTTTTTGATTCCAATATACTGAGCCCCAAATTTTGAGTAATATGATATTTGTTTTATTGTAAATTTACTTAACCTTTGTTATATGTGATAAATACAGGGTACGGGATACCGACAAAGACGTTTACACATTTGCATTTTGGTTGATGGGATATATCATTGGGTGTTCATCATAAAGAGAATTTCCGTAGGAAGGCGATAGTTGTATAACGTTTATTCACTTTTACTCGTTGCTGAAATATAATTTCACATGTGACTGTTTTTCCTGATGTCAACATATTGCCTTTATTCACTCGATAATCGTTAAAGGTAATGCAGGCAAGATTGCTAAAGGCAGGATCAAATAATGTCTCTTAACACAGGTGGTTTCTTAAGACAGGTGTATGTTACTTAAACAAAATAAAATTGAGTATTGAAACTGCGGTCTTTTAAAACATGTGGTCTTTTAATAGAGGTGGTCTCTTATGCAGGTTTGATATATTATTCTGTTCAACATATTTCATTCTCTAGTCTGAGTAATCGGAACGACTCGTACGTAGTAAGCTTGCTTTATTTCCCGGGAACCATCAACCGGTAAGAAATCACAAGTACACAGTCATTTGATCCCGAAGTATGCGGGTTTAAACTATTTAATTAGGAATAGGTTTGTCGTATTGTTGGTCAAGGCACTTATAAATTACCTACTCAGTCATGTTTTACGAAGGGTGTCTCAAATGTAATGCAATTACATTCATGATTTGAAATTTGATTGAAACTTTGGCATTTTTTTCATTTCATCCCTTCAAGGAATTCCCCCTTGTGGAAAATACGTAATTTCAGCCGAACAATACACTTCTGGAATGCGTCACGGTACCCTGATTCTGGCACACTCTTAAGCCACTGATAAACAGCAGAATCAAGTGCAGATCGGGTATAATATCTTCGACCAGAGGATTTTTTTCAGTTTTGGAAAAAATAATCGCACGGGGCTAAATCTGGAGAATAAGGTGGATGGGGGAGCACAGTGATCTTCTGGGACTTCAGAAAGTCCTTAACAGTGACAGATACGTGTGCTGGAGCGTTGTCGTGTAACAAACGGACATTTCTGATGCCTGTGTTTGGGCGACGTTTTACAAAGTATTTCTCCACCTTTTTCAGTACTACGTCACGATAGAATTTTCCTGTCACAGATTTACCCCTTGGTACAGGAATTTGAACAGCAAGTCCTTTATCTGTGACGAAAATGGCATACAAAACCTTTTTCACACTCTGAGTTCGTTTTGCAACAATCGGTCTTTGACTGTGTTTTGACTGTGTTTTGTGGCCTATATTTTATTACCAATATTCCGAACAGGCTCATAGAAATGCACCCAGGTTTCAACGCCTGGGATGACATTTTCAAACTTCTTTTTACTCTATTTTGGAAATGATTTTAGTATTTTTTAGCCATTTCTACACGTGTCCTCTTCTGCTCAGCTGTAAGCAAGTGGGGAAGGAATCCAGTGGGCAGATATCTTCCTAACTTTCATAACCTTCCTCATAATACGATGTACCGAGGATCGTGAAACCCCTACCATACGTTCAATCTGTCGCTCAGTATATCTCGCATCTTTCGAGAAAACCTCTTCACCAACCTAAAATCTGTAGAGTACGATACCCCAGTATCCCCAAATGCATGTCCAAGTTCATCATATATCGGCTTCGCAAACATTCCAAGTTTTGAGCGAACCTTTATATTAGCTCTAATTACTTCACAATTAGCTACTCGTTTTCCGACCATATTTACAACAGCGGTCAACGACTGCTCGTGTTGAAATGACTATTTTACAAACATATCGATTGAGTTGGACAATGATACATACATGTATAGACAGGTATTGCATAGGGCAACCCGTGCACATAAATGTCGCTGTACAACTCCACGTGATTATCGAGAAAACAATTAAATCGCATTACATTTGAGACATCCCTCATGGTTCATATTCACAATCATTTTATTGTCTTCCAATGTAGAAATTCGCATGAACAGTGTTGTCAGTTCACATGTTACTACTTCCGCCAACGTCATTTTTAGCGTAAGTTTAGTATAAACGCTGGTTTCCCATGTACAGACCCAATGCATGAAAAATACACATACAGTTATACAAGTATTAAGAGACAACTACTAGGAAGAGACAGTTGGATTCTTAATACATTATATTTAAAACTAGAACTGTTACGATCTCATTGTGAAATGAAACCATTTAAAAGTGGTTTCTTAATAGAGGTGGTCTTTTGTGCAGATTTAACTGTATTTGTGCTGTTTCGGTGACGTAATCCACACGCTACGACGTGTAGCATGTTGATATATTGAGGTGAAAAGAAAATTAGTTCCGTATTTCATACATAATCAGACACATACAGCTAAGACATGTCTATAGATTGCATCCAGTTGTCTAGTGTTCACTATTATTTTCAATTCACAGACAAGCAGTGTAATCTTTATTTTAAATACACATCTATAACAAAGGGTATGATAGTGACCTTTAGAAACGGCCGAATACGATAAATACGAAATATTCCAGTCTCGGGTTGATTGAAACTGTTCATGAACGGTTATGAAATATGCTTGCTACCGTTCACGCAACCTAGCTCCGGGTTGAGCAGAACTCAATATTCATAAAATCAATAGTACAGAATTTTAACCATCCCGAATAACCTTAGACGTACGCATCACGGCTCTTATGGTATGTGCTACTACCATCGATGCATGATTCCGTTGCTTTGACTTATATGGTAAAACCCCGTAACGACTCCGTACGCAATTTCAGTTTCGCATATATTTCTTAAGAGATCGTGTAATACCTGCATAAACAACCACCGTATGTATGTATAAAGAAATATAAAAAGATCGGACAGGGAAAGTAGCATTCAAGGAGGACAGTAAACCACAAAACACAGAAACAAACACGCAAACAGACAAACAAGAAGACAAACAACATACGTCACGTCTAACACGATAACCGATGAGAGTTTGGGCGTTTCATATACAGTGCTTATAAAAATGTCTATATCGGCGTTATATCATTATATATATATATATATATATATATATATATATATATTTAAGTATGCACGCGTGGTATTTATAGTCCATATGCCAGGAGGTTGGTCTGTACCATATCCGTTGGCAAATTGTAATGATTGTTTTTAAAATCTGTGATACTTAACACAATATATTCACCCTGATAGACTTCTGAGAGAGGAGCTTATGCCCTGATTTGGGCAAAACATTTAGAAAATAAACAAATATCGCAGAAAAGTGGAGATTGTTTTTAAAAAATCATTTGATACATTTTAAAACATGTTTTTCATACTAAACTATTCTAAATACTTTATTTTACAGTAAACAAAAGTTTTTTAACGATTGCTTTATTTTTATCACAACATTTTGGGCGTAAACTTTGGATTTGTAGCAAAAACACAATAAAAAATGGAAATTTTTTAATTTTAGTATTTTTTAAAGATATTTGTGTTTACATATTAAATATGATGGATCTTCTTACAAGTTCCATCAGTTTTAATGTATGGAACTTTATTTCACACAAATCTTTAGGTCAAAATTTCCAACTATAACTAATATCGCTGAAAACTGTAGTTCATTTTACAAAAATCATAATATCGTATTTGATAAAGGATGCTTTTATTCTTAATATATTTCAAAGCATTTAGCTTATAATATATTCAAGTTCCATATTCATTTTTTAAGTGTGTTACAACATTTAGCGTAAATCTTTTTGGAAAAAGTGCTGAAAACTGGATTTCATTTTAGGAAGAAAACAATATATTGAAGTAGATATATATATTCATATTGTCAGTACCATTTCCTGAAATGGAGTATACATCTAGTTTTCAAGTTATTAAAGGATCTGCAGATAGTGTCTAAAATTAATCTTTCTTTGATTATTCCGAAATTTCTTTGTATAAAAGAAGAGATGACTAATACTCAACATACAATAGAAACACACACGCAAATACAAGAAAAGCACTGCTTAAAAACCGAACTAAGTCATATGATCAATCAACTTGAACATGGAGTCTTTACTTACATGAAGAAAGGGGAAGTTAGAAGAGACCGACAAAACAGTTTGTTTGCATTAGTACTACATATGTGTACCACTCTAACATGGGATAATGCAGACAGGTTAGAAGTAGATATAAAAGTAAAACGGGATATTCAGCATTCAAGGACCACAGTCAAGAAAAAGCATCCATAGAAACTAACAACAATTTTAATGATGACTAAAGGCCAGACACGACATCACAAAAATAAAAGGGTTGACAATAGAGCTACCGCCTTGGAACGGTCAGTGGCAAGAAAAAAGCCGCTGCAGGCTTAAACCAGCTTCTAGGGTGCACCATACCTCACTCTTACCCTTTTGATGTCCCAATAAAATGGGACAGTGTAAATAAAGATATCCCTGTCGGGTTATATTCTCTAACAATTAATTCAGCATTAATAGGCAGTATAACACATAAATGATCATGTATATATGAATATAAAAAGCATAGAAAGCCGCAAAGCAAGTACTCAAAGACTTGCCAGAGCTAGATTAACAAGAGAACAAAGTATTAAGAGTACGACAAGACAATATTTAAGACAAGCATCAGACGCTACCTACCGTCCTTTGAGGATTTAGGTGGAAGTCATCATAGGGTCCACACTCTGTCCTGTCATCATACAATCAAACACGTAAGCATAGTGGTGAACTGTAAATGGGTCAACCACTAAACATGCTGTACGTTGCAAAATGATCGGTTCATAGCCTCGTTTGATACACTTTTTAACAAGTTTAATAAATATAATGAAAACCCGTTAAGTGGTGAAGGCATGCGCTAAAAAGTAATTGACAGTTAACAAAGCCGGACGCTGAAAAGATCCATCTGCCATTAAAGCATTCGATATTGACTATTAGGGAACATTTTATTGAGTCGGATATATCTGTAGAAGGGCTTATAGCAGGTGTACTAGAATGACGCAGATAAGAGTCCATGAACTCTTCGATGAAGCTCTGTGGGTGGTATGTAATGGATTTCCAGTTTAGGCCAATACAAATGTAAAGTCAGTATATGGTCTAGGAAGCACAGAATCATGTCAGTATCTTAAATAAGCCCATTACCCAAGAGACACTTGACTCTGTGATGTGCAGTAGTTCGTTATAGAAGGCACTGGCCATGTTTGACTAAAATCTGAATTAGTTAACCAGAGACAGCACATGTTTGCCAACTCTGGATATCATACACATGCATAATACTGATAATGATACACGCATCAAGGGATAATGACTGGTCGCTACATCTAGCTTCCAATCGAGAATTGATCACTAGGTGTTTTGCATGCGACATGATAAATTATGCACGCTACTTCCCAGTACACTATGCCCACATAACAAATACTGAACATAAGTACCCCATGCCCACAAAACACAGTTGATGGTGTTTTTATGTACAGATTGTTTTTTCAAACCCTTTTGGTAGAATACCTGTATACCAGACAAGAGAAGAAACAGCGAACAACTGGTGGAACCATAGAGTTTCATCCTTAACGCTGGTGGTAGTCAAAGGTATTATCTTACAGCTATTGTAACTCCTCCTGATGTTGTACGAGAGTTACTGGATGCGCATACAAGTAGTGAAAATGCATGTAAGCGGTTTAAGAGCAAAGGCAGAACCACCAAGTGAGCGTTTCAATGAGCGGTTACCGAAACTTAACTTGAAAACTGTTTTAAGCATTATGAAGATGAAAACAACGGTTCAGAGTAAACGGAAATATACCATTTCAAAAGTGGATCGAAATCTCTTTTAGCACATGGTTATTTATATATGAAGATGCGTGAGGCTATAATGTATTTTAATGGAGGAAAATACTAAGCAGTTTTCTAGGCAAACCCAGCCCCATAAGCTATCTATCAGGTCAGTGGATGGAAGAGCAACATCAAAGCGATTTGGATGCCAACGAATTGTTTGTAACTCGTAGACAAGAATGCTTCAGTTTGACAAAGGATAAACCAACGGTGTCGAGGAACTGAAATCAACTCAAGAATTAGCACAGATGTCTTTATGAAGCGTAAACCTTTATCTCTATATCCGGTTAAGATTCAGTTGTAATCAACAGTAAAGATACTGTTGTATATCTTCTATGTATCACCTTTGAACGAGAAATTGACAGTCCATTGTACATCAAATGTGGTAAACAAAATAGATTTTGCTTCATTCAGACATTGAAAATGGTACAATTAGAGCATATGTATGTACGGCATTGCTCGAAATGCATGCATTTAAAATGAGGGATAATGCATTTGCTGGACGAGGATTGACAATAATCAAGACGTAACGAGTATGCCAAGAATTATTTCAGATTTTAAATAACGATTGGACACCGACAACAGAAAAGGTTAAAGAAATAAACATTAGAAGAGTTCACTTGTCGAATGTATGGTTGAAAGATGTAAGACAACTGATGTTACAGTAAATAAATTTAGGTACCAACTATTTTGTGAGAGGAGAAATTGATTTATCACAGATACCACATTGTAAGGAGAGTATAAAGGGACACATGTTGATTTGCTTAAACACATAATCATGAAGCTCTGGAATAACGAAGAACATATTCTATTAACACATTATTAACTGTTAATTATATTACGCTAATGATATATTCAAAACTGTGGTAGAATGAGAAGGAAAGAATGAAAAATGATTTTTTTTTAAATTATATTTAAGCAGTTTTAAAAATCAAAATGATATTAGAGTAATAGATCGAAATGCTGATTATTATGCTGATAATGACTGCAAGCACAGGGAAAGACCTAATTATCAAGAAATACAAAAAAATCGGACAGGGAAAGTAGCATTCAAGGAGGAGAGTCAACCACAAAACACAGAAACAAACACGCAAACTGACAAACAAGAAGGCAAAGGCAATATGAAATGCAAAAGACAACACAAACACAAAAGGGTTGACAATAGGGCTACCGCCTTGGAACGGTCAGTGGCAAAGTAGGCCATTGGGGGTTTAAACCGGTTCTAGGGTGCACCAAACCTCACACTTATCCTACTGTAATCCCATTAAAACAGGACAGTGTAAATAAAGAAATCCCCGCCATGATCTAATCTCTAACCAACAAGGCAGCATCAATAGGCAATATAAGTAAAACACAAATATGCTCGTCTAAATATGATACAAAAAAACAATAGCCTAGAAAGCCACAATGAAGGTACTCAATGACTTGGCAGAAGCCAGAGCAGTAAGAGAATAAATCATTAAGGGCACGACAAGAAAGATCATGGACAAACATCAAACGCCACCGTCCCAATGGGCTTTAGGTAGGCGTCATCATAGGGTCCATAGCCTGTCCGGTCATCGTACAATTAAAGAGGAAAGCATAGTGGCGAACTGTAAAAGGGTCCACCACCAAGTCAGGTTGTGATAGTCCTTGTCGCAGAAGAGTCCTTAAATTACTCTTATATTTAGAAAGAAGATCAGGGTTACGATAATAAAATTTTGCAAAGGTTTTACGAAGTTTATGGTAACGGTAACCCTGACTGAGTAACTTTTTAGTTATACAAAGATTACGAATATTAAAGTCCTCAACGCGAGTACAAGCTCTAGAAAAACGAATGAGTTGAGACAGATACACCCCATAAGAAGTTGCTCGGGGAACATCCCCATCCAAGTGGGGATAATTAACAATGTCAAAATTAAAATTATCTCTCTTGTCATATATTTTGCTAATTATTTTACCATATTCAATCTAAATCAAGAAAAGAAGCGTTATTATCAGATATATTTTCTTTATTACGCTGAAGTTCTTTAGGATAAATATTATCAACCATAGTTGGAAAGAAAGGGTTGTCAATGTTCAGTATGTCATCCAGATACCGATACCGAGAGGTGTCATTAAAAGCTTCAATAACATCTGCCTGGGTATCTGGTGAAAGACTCAACATGAAATCTCTTTCATAGCAAAATAAAAACAGATCTGCGACAAGTGGTGCACAGTTCGTACCCATAGGGATACCAACAATTTGTCTATACCTGACGAAAATATTATCTAATAGGAAGATGAGTGCTTCACAAACTTCATAGCAAGTCCACATAGTATAATTGTCTAAACTGCCGTTAGTAAAAAACGCTTTAATATTATTACATGCCAAAAATGTAGTATTTTCTCTAGCGAATGTTTTTTGAATAAGAGAAATTAGCTTATCTTTAATAAGGTGATGTGGTAAGGTTGTATATAGTGTAGAGAAGTCATAAGTGCTAATTGATGAAACTTGACCTTTATTGAAAATTTTATCCAGAACGTCTCCTGAATTCTTTTTAGACCAAAATAAATTAATCCCAGAGTTTTCATAAGGTTTATCACAATATAGTTTAACGTGATCTTTAACGGCAGTAAGACAAGAAGTTAAAAGTTTGGAGATGTTTGTTGTGGTGCAGGCACTTAAATTAGAAATAAAGCGAGCCTTATATGGATTTTTATGTAATTTAGGAATCTAGTACATGGTAGGCAGTTTATTTTGCTTATCGTTTACACCAGCCTTGAAAGTAGTGCACCGAGTGATATGTGCGGAAACAACATCAGCCTCAGTAGAATTAACTGGAGTATACGAATTGGTGCTGCCGAGTTCCAGAGATAAAACATTGACGTAATGTAGGCGTCAAACAATAATTACATTATTAGCTGCTTTATCTGCAGGAACTAAAACAAATTTATTATGAAATTCCTGAATTCCCGATTTTAAATTACGAAAGGAAAACCTAGGTCTCGGATGAAGTAAAGAGGGGCATTATAAAAGTTAATACGTGTATCTATAATTTTCAGAATTGACTTTTTCCAAGTAGAAAGTGAGTTTGGGTCCGCATGTTCTCTACGACACCATTTGATACTAAAATCTTCAATGGAGTGGGCGATCTGGGCACGACAGGCATTAAAATCAATAGTTGAAGGCAATCTATATTAAGGACCTTTCGAAAACAAATGCCGAATACGTTTATCTATAATATCAAAATTACCAGTGATGACATGACCTGCTGAAGCATAGCAAAATGTTGATGTGTTCAAGCCACACCGAATATTGATTTCTTTTGTGCGTTATGGATGGAAACTTATTGAAGATGGCGAACTAGAAATAGATATGCAGATGGATAGTTCTGCAGTTCAGATGTTCTGTCTTGCAAATGTACACGACAGTTTAAGCTCCCGAGTTGTGATTGCTTAGCAAATGACCTGAAGTGTACAGACATATGCAAACATATACATGTGATAACCAAGCAAGCAAGGATGATTCTGATGACATAATGTATACTGATGACTTTGAAATGGAAGATCACGACGACGGGTAAAGAGAAGCGTCAGTACAGTAACATTTTTGACATGAGCTTTGTATCAAATTTTAACTGAATACTGTATGGTATTTGAAGAACACGCACAACTTGTGAATTATTCTAATATGTGTTAAAATTCTCGAATAAGCCATATTCAATTTTATTGAAATTCTCCAATAAGACATATTCAATATTATGACTAGCATCAAACATCAGATTTCTGATTTGTGGCTAACATAATACTATTGACGAAGAGCTATCGATAACCATATATAATTATAAACGAAACACTAGCTAGTCGTTTGTTTGATTAGTCAATTTTAAACAATCTAAACGTGGTTAAACAAAAAAGAAACATGTCTTAAGTGAAACATTGTACAGTATTAGTGCATTAATATACATATATATACCTTATACTAATTATCGAAATAAATACGAGGGTCATTCAAAAGTTGTGAGTGTTAGTGTTTGATACCAAATGAACGAGAGTTTCAATACCATTCCATTGATGGTAAAATAAATGCTGTATCTTTTGTGTGACGAAAGTTATGGAACATTTAATACACATCACTTATACACACTGAGGCATTTTCGTCCTGAGTTTTTTCAGGTTTGTTAACTATTACTTTTTTAAATCCTGTTTTTCTTTAAGTACTTGTCGAAGACCTTTGAAATTTCTCGTACATTACCAGTTATATCTGTGCATTACAAATTCAGAATTTAAGCATGGTAGATGAAAAGGCATTGTCTTAGAAATTAACATTTTAAGATAACGTGTAAAATTAATTTAATGATAAATGGACCTTAAATGGAAGGGCAATCTTCTGAAATAGCGTTTTTGGATGATCAATATTTTCTCTAAACATTGTACAAAATTCTACAATAATGTGTTGAATATGAAAATTAAACACTGAAGGACTATGATTTGTAAACAAATATGAAAACATATTAATACTGTGAGAATAATTACGACATTTAAAAGATATTATAACATTTCCGTAAACAAAATTAAAAAATCAGTGTTATTTCTGCTAAAATTAAGGGATATGCATTCACTCATATCTGGTTTGCAGCAAGACCTTTCCGAATTCTCGACAATCATTTTCAGGGATTATGGGTGAATAACAACAGATGGCGTACAAGAAAATTTAAAAGCATAGACTTATTCAAATAGTTTTTACAACGTTTTGTAAGCAGGACTTTTCAGAGATGCCAGTATCCAAAAGGTGTGGTAGGGGGAGGTAATTCAGGGGTATAAATAACCGGAAAATTTTCATTTTTGTTGTGGAATTTAAGACAGCGAATCCAGTAGTACTATACATACATTACTTTATCTCAGTTTAATATCCAGTTCAAAGGATATATGCCTAGTGACAGAACTTTTTGAAGCACCCTCGTATGTTCAACACTGATAGTAAAACGCATTTTATTATCACAAATGTATTTAGTTTCGAAATAGAACATTTTGAAAAAACGAGTGGCTCTAAATATTGGCTGTTTTATGATAAAAGCTGCTAAAACTATCATGTTTAAATATAATCTAGGGACACCAGTATCAAAAATCGTAATAAGAATTTGCCACCTTGGGTGGTACCGATTGACCAAATTTTGGTATTTGACCTATTAAGGTTTAGTCAATTGAAATACGGCAATTGTTTATGCGTTGCGTGATGTATTCAGAAACTCACCAGAAAATGTGAACGAGATACTCTATCGGTACGCCAAACATGAAGATGCATAGTTATATGGTAGGTACATACCAAGAGATCTATGAGTCTCACAGCGCGAAAATCTAATATTTTTGCCACTGATCGTTTCAAGGTGGTACTCCTATTGTCAAACATTTTATGTTAGTGGTGTCGCATAAAGCATATTTTGCTGCAGACAAAAGTTCAGAAAAACGAGTAAAACGGTCAGATTTTTAACATCCGCAGGCAATAGTTCACAACAACGTGTAAAACGGTAAGTTCACAAAACGTGTAAAACGGTCAGATTTTTAACATCCGCAGACTAAAGTTCACAACACCTTTAACATCCGTAAACAAAAGTTCACAAAAACGTGTAGAACGGTCAAATGTTTAGCATAGTAGTGTCACTATGTTAGAAATCTTACCGTTTCACACGTGTGTGTGCACTTTTGTCTGCGACAAACTATGACTCGCACTATGTTAAAAGTCTAACCTTTTTACACGTTTGTGTGCACTTTTGTCTGCGGCAAATTATGCTTCACAAAAAGAGATTTAAATCTAGATATTTCTGACAGTTTTAATTTAGAATGGACGAATAACCTGTATTCAATATGTGGCCATTATACAGCACACTCTCATAGAGGTTATGAGGTAATCCAGCGTTCAGCGAGCTAATTATACTGATAAAAATAAGTTTAGCAAGTAAATAACATAAAAAGCCCGTTGACCAGATTCTAGGATATGCGTAGAAGCGGTCATGGGCAATGTAACTTACATATTTTTCAGTTATATTAACGGAATAAGTATCAATGAAATATGCGAAACCAATAGCAACATTGTGGTAATCTACATGTTTTACAGAAATTGTAATTTCGCTTTTATGTCAATGTAAAGTGAGGTAATTTCACAAATGGTAAACTTTCGTTCCCTATATCTTTATAATGGCAAGAAAATTGTCGATTGTTTTAGCAGTTTTTATAACTTGAGACCCATACCAGTAATTTTGTCATCAGTAGTATTCTCGTAGGTTGAAATGTGTCATGACTTACATTAAAGTTTGCGATTTGTGCTTACTAGTTAAGCTCAGGAAATTATTTAATACCAATACACATTAACTTAATTGTATACAAAATCGATTTACGATCTCGGTCAATATATCTCTTATTGTTTGTGTGATTAGGCTTGATATTGAGAGTTATCCGGTATCTTTACTTTTATGAGGCGTGTCTGTTCAAAATATTATTAAGGTCCCTATAGGCAACTCGTCATGAAGATTGCTTAACAAAATTGCTGTCTGTAAAAATCATTTTCTTACACAGATGTTCTACCATGAATTATAACAAGTTAGGGAGGAAAGATATGCAGTTCAATCACTTAGTGGGCGAGACGTGATTGATAATGGAAATGATGTGTGTTTGTTTTTCATATGTACCAGACGACGCGTTGCATTGTTGATTAAACAAGACACCCAGCTGTTGCACAGCAGTACGTTTAACAATCTCAGGATCTAGAATCAATTATTAAAAAACAAAAACAGAAATGCATGCAGTATGATATACTTATACGATAAAATAATGGCACGTACAAGGATAATAATGCTTAAATGATATTAGAATTGTGTGATTTGCATCATTCAAGTCCTTCTATGATACTTAAGACATGTGCCAAGTTACATTGAAATCCATCAAGTAATCGCTGAGAAAGGTTTAAAAGTCTGAGATAGAAAATGAAAATGTCACCAGACGACCATATAAGATTCGAGCAAACACAAGACTCATGCAATAGATAATCAATGACCTTCATACACACGACATATCTCAAGGTGTTAAATCGAATCGAATAAATCAGCTGGTAGATAAGACAAACTGGGTGTGATCTGTGTTTGCAGCAAGACACATTTTCGATTTTGAACTAAAGAACAGACACGTCATTTACCAAAATATTTGCTAAAATACTAGCTTCTTCTACATCTACATGATCATCTACCTCATACGAGTCTTTTGTCGATGTGGACTTCCACTTGCCGCGGTTCTTGTAAATACGGTCATTAAAGCTGCAGCCGATATACGTAAACTGATACTAACTCATGAATATGAATAAGTCATGGATGAAAGCCGTTTCAATTCGACGAACTTCAAGATCCGCTATTTTCATTCTATCTAACGCATGACGTGGTCCGGTCTTAATTCCATTAAGCGATGGGAAAGCTTATATAAGCAGGATTTTATAACGGTATTTCGACAATAAACACCTTTAATCTTTTGTTAAATAAAAAAATATGATAACCTGTTTAAAATTACCAATTAAATGTTTCAATTTTACAATATGTAAACTTTTTTAAGCCGAAAGTAAGGTTTTATTTCATACCCCAGTCAACCCCGTTTTTGCTTCTTGGAGAAGGGGTTGGCTGGGGAATGAAAGTTAATACTCGGACCACGTAATGGGCCATATCAGGTATGAAAACATATAGCAAGCAATAAATAAAATCGATTCATATTTGAAGTACAGACACTCTGAAATTCACAGTAAAAAGTTATTGCATCACAAACAAAAAGTGAGCAAAGGATAACGACTAAAATAATAACAGCATATCGTTAAAAAGAACGCTATTGATCAACCTACTTTCAAGCCCAGTGTTAAAGCTAATGGATTATCAATCCGAAGGTCTTGGGTTCGAATCTCGCATAGGCTATCCTATTCGCAGTGAATGGGTGTATGTGTTTGATTGATACTTTGTCGATAGCAGGTAAACGCCCAGTAGCCTTCTATACAGCTATACCAGTGCTTAGTTTTAAAGTCAATACAAAATAGAATCTCGGATATTTTTGTCGATTATTTACGGCGATTTGAAACAATCTTCTGTTGTTGAACAACTTCATGAAATTAGTTTGAAGTATAAAACAGTTGCAGACGTGTCTTTTATACTTATGTATGACAGAAGCGTTGTTTAAATGTAACAGTTTAAAGGGGGTTCATTAGGCTACTTCTATAATCATGATAACAATCTTTAAGTTTAAACATGTTGTAATTCAATCTCTACCCAGAGTTGTCGTTCCTATTTGTTGATTGCACTAATAGTTTTTTGAATTAAGTTTATAATATTAAGAAATGCTTAAATTACAAAAGAAAACACATTTTCGGCTTGAATGTTTTAAATATGCTGTAAATTATGCTGGAATTATATTGCGGTAGAATAAAGGTTGGTACTTTGGTATGTCATTCCGCCGTCAAAACATTCAAAATACGAACCACCAAATCGTTCCCATAATGTGATAATTTTGAAATACAACATTTTGCTTATCACATAGCTCTTAACAACCAACCTGCCTTAAAATAAATTACTAACATAAATTCTATGTCAAAATGTAGAAACTAAGTATTGTTTCTATCGACTGTTTACGTGTCAATCAGCAGCCGATAGTTGTTGGTGTCACGGTGTTGAAGTTCTGTTCGCCATTTTGATGTTTTAGCTATGGTCATGTGACAAATTATCAAGTGTTCTTAGACGTTGCCATAGGTCAATGTAATGGCCTCTGGGAGAGATCGGTTGTAATTAATGATAAACATGTCATATAAATCAACAAATGAGGTGAGAACCGTGTTGTGCAGATTTATAATGTTGTCTTTACCATAAAGTTTTTTTTTGAATACTGCGTGGCATGCTTAACTTAATCCTGGTGAGTAAGTAAGTTTAGAACAAATTGAATATACTTATGAAAAAGTGGTAAATGTATAGGCTCATTCAATGTGTTTATGGCCTTTAGAATGAAAAATTTCATTATTTGTCAGTTTTAAGATATACCCCTAGTCTCCAAGGAAAAGACTGAGGTACACCCTTTAAGACTGTAACCGTCGCTTGTCAATATTATATTCTTCAGATCGGTTTATTCTTCATACACATTTCGAGTTTCTTGACAGGCATAACAGGCAATGACTACGTAACAACGCTGTTGCAATGATATATTGCCACATCCAAGAAAGAATATATATTTCAAATGACGCTGCTCAAGACGAGAATTTAATGCAAAGTATCTCTGCTGGGAAATTACTGGTTTATGACTTTTGCTCCTTCTGCAACGACGCATTCTTCAGAAAACATTTTTTCGACACGCAAGCCCGAAGATTGCTCTCTGTTTGTGATTAATAGCCATCGATTGGAATGTTCTTGATCAGCAGTAAGAGTGTGTATGGTTCTTTAGTGTACATGTATAATATGCATTTAATCAAAGTTGGACACCTTTTTAAAAATCTCCTTGAGGTGTAACATCGCTTGTTAGATGTTATGATATGCATGTGGTCATGTAAAAACATGCTCACATTTGTTTGTTTTCTTTTTCATTAAAAGTAGTAAATGTGTTTCTGGTTCTTTAGTGTACATGTATAATATGCATTTTTCAAAGTTGGACACCTTTTTAAAAACCTCCTTGAGGTGTTACATCGCTTGTTAGATGTTATGATATGAATGCGGTCATCTAAAAACATGCTCACATTTGTTTTTTGTTTTTTTACATTAAAAGTAGTAAGAGTGTTTATGGTTCTTTAGTGTACATGTATATTATGCATTTAATCAAAGTTGGACACCTTTTTAAAAACCTCTTTGAGGTGTTACATCGCTTGTTAGATGTTATGATATGAATGTGGTCATGTAAAAACATGCTCACATTTGTTTTTTGTTTTTTTTACATTAAAAATAGTAAGAGTGTTTATGGTTCTTTAGTGTACATGTATAATATGCATTCAATCAAAGTTGGACCCCTTTTTAAAAACCTCCTTGAGGTGTTACATCGCTTGTTAGATGTTATGATATGAATGTGGTCATGTAAAAACATGCTCACGTGTGTTGTTTTTTTATATTAAAAGTTATTCTTAAGGATAGTCCCAAGTAATTATTCTTCAATTCCGATAATTTAACCATTTAGTACAGTACGCAGTTACAATTATATCACGAACATATTAAATAACGTAGATACGCATATTACTCGTATAAACAAACAAACCAGTACACACAAACAGACTAATACACAAACAAACGTAAACACAAACAAACCAGTACACACAAACAAACCAGTACACACAAACAGACCAGTACACACAATCAAACGTACACACAAACAAACCAGTACAAACAAACCAGTACACACATACAGACCAGTACACACAAACAAACGTACACACAAACAAACCAGTACACATAAAAACAGTTCACACAAACAAACCATTACACAGAAACAGATCAGTACACACAAACAAACCAGTACACACAAACAAACTAGTACACACAAACAAGACAGAAAAGAGGCGGACTCGGTTATTGAGAAATAAGTATAAAAGTCGAACAGGAAATGCAGCTTTCACAGAACACTGTAAACCCCAAAAGCACGTAAAAACTGTTAAAGGATGAAACTGGATCTATGAAAGTACATGTATGATTGTTCGGGGCGCTTTTTTGTTTTACTTTCAGACTTTTCAGACAAAATTCAACAGTACCTAAAGAACTTGTATATTAGTGAAACAGAATGATTTTAGTGGTTTCAAAATCGGTTGAGAAATAAATATTTTACAGTCAACATGCTTTTTTGATGGGACTGTTCCCACGTAAACTTTTTGTTGCTGGGCCAAACACCTTATAATAACTTTTTGATACAAAGAAATATAAAAAGATCGGACAGGTAAAGTAGCATTCAAGGAGGACAGTCAACCACAAAACACAGAAACAAACATGGAAACAGACAAACAAGAAGGCAAAAGTAATAATAAAAGTAAACGACATCTCAAACACAAAAGGGTTGACAATAGGGCTACCGCCTTGGAACGGTCAGTAGCAAAGTAGGCCACTGGGGGTTTAAACCGGTTCTAGGGTGCACCAAACCTCACACTTACCCTACTATCATCCCATTAAAACAGAACAGTGTTAATAAAGAAATCCCCGCCATGATCTAATCTCTAACAAACAAGGCAGCAACAATAAAATCTGCAAAATAAGAAAAAAAGTTAATGTGTGGGACAAACGTAAATTAAGACATCCATTATGGTCGTGTGCTAATGGTATATATGTCTCATATGTACATAATGTACTTTCAATCCATTCTTCATTAGCATCTTCAGGTTGATATAGTCTAACCTTTTCTTTTCCTGTAAGATATTCTTTAATGTTTTTCTTCGAATATGTTCTGGGAAAAAATCCCATAAGACACGAATCTAAGTATTACATTCACAGCTCAGACATTATTGAGAAGATTGCTGATTAAAAGATCGTTTCATTTGTCAGGAGTTTCATTTATCAGCATTAACATGCAACTATTTATCCTAACGATGTCTGATTCGTAAGACATATGGAATATGGAATATTTATAACGAAATCTAATTTGATGGAAACGGTAATGACCCTTCAGTCATTTCTAATGTGGTAACCAATAATCTACGAGTGGTCAAGCTGTGTTTTGCACGACTTGTACATTATAAGAATCTTACATGGGTATCCGGTGAAGATAGGGAATTCCAACCCGAGGTATACGTGTTTTTATCGGAACCGAGGCTGGCTCTGCCTCGGTTCCGATTAAAACACTTATACCGAAGGTTGGAATTCCCTATCTGAACCGAATACCCATGATAGATTCTTATTCTTGAATATCAGAGAAATGTTGTTCATTGACGCCGCCAGCTATTAACGTTTTGCATGTTTTCCTGCATACCGGATGTTGGCGCGCGTGAATTTTATCTATACCCTAGGGTGAGATGGAATTATCTAGCCCCGGTAAAATGGCGGATATCCTTGTCCGGTATGCAATAATACGTTATCCCGCCTTAATTAGCCAGAGTTTATAATGGATATTTTGACAATAAAACACAGAAAAAATGCGATAACCTGTTTTAAAATTACCAAGTAATGTTTTAAGTCGAAATTAAGTTTTATTTCAAACCCCAGTCAACCTCGTGTTCGCTTCTTGGAGAAGGGTTGGATGTGGTATGAAAGTTAATACTCGGACTACGTAATGAGATATTCGCTTTGACTTTGGTTTAGCAAATGCAAGGCAAAGTCATGGTACCATTATATAATAATTACTTTACATGCAACAACGTAAGTTATTACCAGGCTTTCTGTATACAATTATAAGGTCAGTTGCTTAGTAATTGATCTCTTGAAATGAGAATTTGATCTAATGCAGATTGTTCTATGACAATTTTTAAAAGAAACTCATACACAAAAGTATCAAGACTTACATATTTGTTAAACATTAAGGTAATTAAATGTCCTTAAAAGACAATTCCTTTATATACATTTCAAAAAAATTCTTTAGGTTTAGCTTTAACATGAATGTGACAAATAATTCTAAAAATTAGGTCAACGCTTGCATATCTGTATGATTTTGTTGGTCATTTTGACTCTCGTCTATGTTATGTATGTTTGAGGTTAAACGTCGGTTTTTTAATCCAGCCAGGGGTTGAACTCACGACCTTCCTTCTCTTTTAAATTAGAAATTGGACAATTGGCATGCATGTTCGATGGGTCACTAAGTTGGCAAGATATGCATATGAAATTGTAATGCGTGTAAACTGTCATTATTTAAAAGACAAGTATACGTTCACTGAATATATTGCAATATATATGCGTAATAAGTAAGCTTTTTCTGAACGTGTAATGTAAAATCCTGTTGAAACAAGTGTTTTGCTCCTTTGATTACAAACATTTATAGTACAGGTTCAGGGGCGTTACATGCTAGGGAGGGTGGGGGCATGCCCAGATTAAGTTTTTAATTCTTGGATACTATATGATGCGTTGTGGGAACAGTTTTGTAATACTGTGAAGTTAATGATTTAATCTAGGAGCGATGGGGTAGACTACACTGGAAATACTTTTTTTCTCGTTTTTCACACAAAAAAAGAGAAAAGGAATATACATCCTTTTCATTTTTTTTTGTGTGAAAAAACGAGAAAAAACGTCTGTCCAGTGTTTTTTTCTCGTTTTTTCACACACAAAAAAAGAAAAGGAATAAACATCCTTTTTTTTTGTGTGTGAAAAAAAGTATTTCCAGTGTAGTAAAAAAAAAGAAAAAGAATATACATCCTTTTCTATTTTTTTGTGTGAAAAAAACGAGAAAAAAAGTCTTCCCTGTGCAGTAAAAAAAAAGAAAAGGAATATAATCCTTTTCTTTTTTTTGTATGAAAAAACGAGAAAAAATGACTTTCCAGTGTAATCTACCCCATCGCTTCTCGTTACATATATGGATCTGTTTTAATTTCTGTTGTTTGCAATGTGTACGCAACTGCGCACTTTGGGTACAGGTAGCTACGCCCCTGAATTGTTTACATTGACTTATCATCAGTGCTAAGAAATCTTTATTATTGGACACGCATTGCAAAATAAACTCCTGACATATAGGAACTGTTTTGTGTGTGCTACATATCCTGATCGACTTGTATATTTACTTGTATTGTCACAATAGTGTTGTTTGTGCGGTGTGGCTAACCACAATAGTGTTGTTTGTGAGGTGTGTCGACCCACAATAGTGTTGTTTGTGCTGTGTGGCTAACCACAATAGTGTTGTTTGTGAGGTGTGGCGCACAATAGTGTTGTTTGTGCGGTGTGGCGACCCACAATAGTGTTGTCTGTGCGATGTGGCGACCCACAGTAGCGTTGTTTGTGCGGTGTGGCTACCCTCAGTAGTGTTGTTTGTTCGGTGTGGCTACCCACAGTAGTGTTGTTTGAGCGGTGTGGCTACCAACAATAGTGTTGTTTGTGCGGTGTGGCGACGCACAGTAGTGTTGTTTGTGCGGTGTGGCGACCCACAATAGTGTTGTTTGTGCGGTGTGGCGACCCACAGTAGTGTTGTTTGTGCGGTGTGGCTACCCACAATAGTGTTGTTTGTGCGGTGTGGCGACCCACAATAGTGTTGTTTGTGCGGTGTGGCTACCCGCAGTAGTGTTGTTTGTGCGGAGCGGTGTGGCTACCCACAATAGTGTTTTTTATGCGGTGTGGCTACCCACAGTTGTGTTGTTTGTGCGGTGTGGCGACCCACAATAGTGTTGTTTGTGCGGTGTGGCGACCCACAATAGTGTTGTTTGAGCGGTGTGGCTACCCACAGTAGTGTTGTTTGTGCGGTGTGGCGACCCACAGTAGTGTTGTTTGTGTGGTGTGGCGACCCACAATAGTGTTGTTTGTGCGGTGTGGCTACCGACAATAGTGCTGTTTGAGCGGTGTGGCGACCCACAATAGTGTTGTTTGTCCGGTGTGGCTACCCACAATAGTGTTGTTTATGAGGTGTGGCGACCCACAATAGTGTTGTTTGTGCGGTGTTGCCACCCACAATAGCGTTGTCTGTGCGATGTAGCGACCCACAATAGCGTTGTTTGTGCGGAGTAGCGACCCGCAATAGTGTTGTTTGTGCGGTGTGGCTACCCGCAGTAGTTTTGTTTGTGCGGTGTGGCTACCCACAATAGTGTTGTTTTTGCGGCGTGGCGACCCACAATAGTGTTATTTGTGCGGTGTGGCGACCTTAAACAATATTTCAGTACATCCAATCAATATTGTTATATTTTTATCTAACAAAGATTGTATGGCAATAGACCTGTACAACTAACTACGGTAACGACTACGGTTAGGATTACGATAAGGAATACCGACTAAAACTGAGGGGTTTTCTCAACAGGCAATACGCCTTGAATGTTCGACCAAGCGTTTGCGCATCACTATATACTAGTATAGGCCAAGGAAATTTATTATTGACACTACATGAACTTGTAGGGAAAAGTGGGATGTTTGCCACTACTACAAAAAAATCGACCGTCATATATAGCCTAAAATGTGCTGAAAATAACGTACATCACAATTCACCCAAAGAGCCAAGCATCATTATTTTAGAATTTATTAAACTAGATGGCATACATGATATGATGAGAAGGTTTACAGAGCAATATATCATTTTTACAAACGACCAGTTATTCGCCATGCTCCCTTTTCTAAGCCTCACCTAATAAAGTTGATATTCGCTTCATACCATCTTTGCAAACTGGTTTAATTAACTTAATATTTTTTGCATTTTCTTGATACTTTCCTTTTGAAACAATATAACGCTTATCTCGAATATACTTCATTTTGCAAGTAGGTGGGACTATTTACGTTCGGCTGCGTACCCCCCCCCCCCCGCCCCCGCCCCACATTAAGGTTCGGCTGCGCACCCACCCACCCCCACCCCACACACACACCCTGTTTACCCTCCCCCCACCTCCCCCCTGTTTATTCGGTTTTGCCGGTATTAAATGGAAAAATCGACGTGGAAAAATCGACGAAGCGTGTTTTTTTGGCGTTTATGCGGTTTTTAAACGCCGGTAATCAATGGCAAATTTACCATAAAGCACTAACGCGATTCGTGGATTACGCCATTTACTACCTAGGTTTAAAACCGCATAAACGCCGGAAAAAATGCGAAACAATTCTTTAATAAATGAGCAATCATGTATAATATACATTGTAAAAGAAAAAACTAACCTTCAATAGTGGCGACCTCATCCATTTCGATGATAGGGTTAACTGATAAATTTGATTGTTCTAGTGTGCATTCAATGCGATAAGCGCACGCCATGCACGATCTTTCAGTTTTTCAAAACCCCACAGGGTTTTGTATTAAAAGTCAGATATTGAAATAAAAGGTAGTACAATTTGAGTTTTCAGTACTACCGTAGGTTTAAATACATTTATTGTTGCAAAATAATAAACAGTTAGGAATATGTAAAGCAATTTATTTGCACTATTCAAATGTGTAAAAACAGAATGCCGTGACTTAAAAAAAGAGAGCAAAATTGCCGTTTGACTCTTTAAATGTATCCTGGTGCGTAACCTAGGATAGCACAAATTGCTGTCCCGCAATGACTATTCTTGTAAATAATGGGCAGTTTTAGTTTCACTCATTATATTTAGATCATCTTAAAAAAAGAAATATCAATATTTCTCCACACCACAAAAAAAACACATCATGAATTGACACTTTCTCACTTGACAATTCGAGCTCCCAGTGGGATTCGAACCCGCAGGAGTGAGTGGCGAGACAGTTTTAAACGCATCGTCTTCACTATCCCGGCTACGGCGGCAATTTAAGGGTAAGACATAGGGGATAAAAGTGTTTTTATCATGTACTAAGGCGATTCTGGGATAAGGCGGACCCAGCACCCCCGACCCTCTAAAATCCCACAAGTATAACCTATGCATGCCGGATTACCTGGGGCGCGCGCCATTTCTACTGTTAGTCATCACTGGATTTAACAGAATTCACTAAACGTCATGTAGAAAAACATTTTATTTCGAAGGGTCCTCCGCTGCCCCCGCCTCCGCCCCTCCCATACACAAATACTCAAACCAAAATCTTAGATCTGCATTTGATGTGTACCCTCCTCTCAAAACTTTTTTAGTGATCAATTATTCAGGCAAGCCCCTTTAAAACTCCAGCCGAGTCTGGGTGGTTTTACCGAAGACTGAATTGAGAAAAAATAGTCTGAAAGGTCGATGCATAAGACGTATATATATAGTGACAGAAATATAAATCGACAGAAATATAAATAATATGTATTTTTAATATGATTTTTTATTGACTTTTTTCTACACAAACCCCTCTGAGCCTATTAAAACCCAGGTTATTATACAACTTTGAGATCAGCCCCCAAAATTTTCTCGTGCTTAAAATTTAGTCTGAAATCATAGTCGTTATCGTAGTTAGTTGTACAGGTCTATTCAGAGCTCCTGTTTCAAGTATCGTTTGTTCTGTGAAATCTAAATTGTATTCTCGAATGTTACACCTACTTTTTTTGTGAACCACAATTAAAATGAAACGGCCTGAATTAGTTCGTATATATCTTGTATATGTATTTAATAATATAATGTTTAATTTTAGTACCTTGAGATAACTGTAAAACATTTAATCGTGATTTTGTTTAAATATCTACATCTTAACTGTAGATTAATTTGTTAATTGGATATCATTTAGTCAAACTGATATATAATTTCCATTAATGATTTTTTTTAAATATGGTGAATTTGGAAAGTGAAACGTTGCAATATTCAATACTTGCTCATTTATATTGTATATTTACTCATTCATATTCTACATTTTTGTCATTTATATTGTATTATTGATCATTTATATTCTATATTACTATTTGTATTGTATACGTTTTCATTAATATTCTATATTTTGATATTTATATTCTATAACTGGCATATTTATATTGTATATTTTGTCATTAATATTCTATAATTGATCATTTATATTCTATATTTACTATTTGTATTCTATACATGTTTATTTATATTCAATGTTTTATATATATGTGCAATGTTTCATATATATGTGTTATAATTTCTGTGTATATGGTATAAGTGTCCATATATGTTCTATATTTTGCTATTTATATTCAGTGCGTTAGTTCATTTATTGTATAATTGCATGCTGGGTAAACTCTGTCAAATGAAATGGTTATTAATAACACGAATACTATTGCGCATTACCAAGGCCCGGGTGTAGGCGTTGTGTGGTAACATTTTGACGATGATGATGGTGGTTGTGATGACGATGATGTTATATGGTGGTGGTGGTGGTGATGGTGATGATGATGTCCCTTATGATGATTTTGTCGCTGATTATATTGATGATCTTGGTAGTTTATGTGAAGGAAATGTTGATTGAGGTGATGATGATTATGTTAATGATAAAGTAGATGATGGATGATTATGATGTTTGTGATTGTGATAATGCTGCTGCTGCTGCTTTGGTTGTGATAATAATGCGGATGACGGTTGCGGTGGGGGTTGTGGTTATTATGCTGCTTCTGCTGCTGATGATGATAATGATGATGATGATGACAGTGGTGTGGTGGTTGTTGTGGTGGTGGATTTGTTATGATGATAATGATGATGGCGATTGTTGTAGTGATGGCGATGATGATGTCTCTGATGTTGTTGGTGCTGGCGATGATAACTGTTGCTGAAACTGTTGTTCTGGTGATGTCGATGATGAGAATGAAAAAGATGACGGGAACCACTAGTTCCATCAGCATAATCATCAACAAGCATCAATCATCAGTATAATCAGCGATACAATCATCATCACCACCACCACCATCACAACCGCCATCATCAGCGCCAAAATCATCATACTTAAAAATCGTTATCACCTCGCCGCGCCAACACACAAGCCGTGACGGACGCATTTCCACCGTCACGGCATGTGTGTTGGCGCGGTGGTGGTGATGATGCCACTGATGATGATTGTATTGATGATTATACTGATGATTGATGCTTGTGGGGGTTGGAGTTCTGCTGCTGCTGCTACTGATGGTAGTGGCGGCGGTGGTGGTGGATGGTAATGCTGCTGCTGATGGAACTGGTGGTTCTGGTCATCTTTGTAATCCTCATCATCAACATCACCAGAACAACAGTTTTAGCAACAGCATAATTATCATCACCAGCACCAACAGCATCAGATACATCATCATCGCCATCACTACAACAATCACCTTCATCATTATCACCATAACACATCCACCACCACCACCACAACCACCACCACACCACTGTCATCATCATCATCATCATCATTATTATCATCAGCAGCAGCAGAAGCAGCATCAACATTTACAGTAGTAGCAGCATCAGCAAAAGCAGCAGCAGCAGCATAAGAACTACCAACGACCACCACAATATACATAACCATCATCAACATCACAACAACCACCAGTTCCATAAGCATCGTCAATATCATAAACGTCATCATCAGCAGCATCATAACCACTACCCCCACCGTAACCATCACCCGCATTATCAACACGAACAAAGCATTATCATCAGCAGCAGCATTATCACAATCACAAGCATCATAATCATCATCGTAATACTCATTATTATCATTATCATCATCGGCTTTATCATTAACATAATAATCATCACTTCAATCAACAATTCCACCACCACAACTACCAAGATCATCAGTATAATCAGCTGCAAAATCATCATCAGCGACATCATCATCATCCCCATCACCACCACCACCATATCATCATCGTCATCACAACCACCATCATCATCGTCAAAATCATCATACTTTACCACACCACGCAAACACCCGGGCCGTGGTAATGCGCAATAGTATTCGTGTTATTAATAACCATTCCATTTGACAGAGTTTACGCAGCATGCAATTATACAATATAAATAAACTAACGTATTGAATATAAATAGCAAAATATAGAACGTATATGGAAAATTATAACACATATATATGAAACATTGCACATATATAAAACATTAAATATAAATGAACATGTATAGAATACAAATAGTAAATATAGAATATAAATGATCAATTATAGAATATGAATGACAAAATATACAATATAAATATGCCAGTTATAGAATATAAATATCAAAATATAGAATATAAATGAAAATGTATACAATACAAATAGTAATATAGAATATAAATGATCAATAATAGAATTTAAATGACTAACATATAGAATATGAATGAGTCAATATACAATATAAATGAGCAAGTATTGAATATTGCAACGTTTCACGTGCCATAGGTGAACTTAAATTACTGGGCCTTTGGAAGATTCGTTCGAGCCCAACAAGCCACTGCAATATATTTTAGGTACTCGTCCACCAAGGCATTCCCATATATAGTAGGAACTCGTCCACCAATCTACTCCCATATATATTAGTTATCGTCCACCAAGCTACTTCCATATATATTGGGTACTCGTCCACCAAGCTACTCCCATATATAGTAGGTACTCGTACACCAAGCCACTTCCATATATAGTAGGTACTCGTCCACCAAGCTACTCCCGTATATAGTAAGTACTCGTCCACCAAGCCACTTCCATATATATTAGGTACCCGTCCACTAAGCTATTTTAGGTACTCGTCTACAAAACCACTCCAATATATTTTCGGTACTCGTCGACCAAGCCACTCCCATAATTATTCGTTCTCGTCCACCTCGCCACTCCCATGTATATAATAGGTACTCGTCCACCTCGCCACTCTCATATATATTAGGTATTCGTCCATCTAGCCACTCCCATATATATTAGGTACTCGTCCACCTCGCCACTCTCATATATAGTAGGTACTCGTCCATCTAGCCACTCGCATATATAGTAGGTACTCGTCCACCTCGCCAATCCCATATATAGTAGGTACTCGTCCACCTCGCCACTCCCATATATAGTAGGTACTCGCCCACCTTGCCACTCCCATATACATTAGTTGGGTACTCGTCCACTTAGCCAATCCATATATACTAGTTACTCGTCCACCTCGCCATACCCATATATTAGTTACTCGTCCACCTCGCCACTCCCATATATATTAGTTACTCGTTCACCTCGCCACTCCTATATATATTAGCTACTCGCCCACCTCGCTACTCCCATATATATTAGTTTCTCGTCTACCTAGCCACTCCCATATATAGTAAGTACTCGTCCACCTCGCCACTCCCATATATAGTAGGTACTCGTCCATCTAGCCACTCCCATATATATTAGTTACTAATCTACCTAGCCACTCCGTAGGTACTCGTCCACCTCGCCACTCCCATATATAGTAGGTACTCGTCCATCTAGCCACTCCCATATATATTAGTTACTAATCTACCTAGCCACTCCGTAGGTACTCGTCCACCTCGCCACTCCCATATATAGTAGGTACTCGTCCACCTCGCCATTCCCATATATAGTAGGTACTCGTCCACCTCGACACTCCCATATATAGTAGGTACTCGTCCACCTCGCCACTCCCATATATAGTAGGTACTCGTCCACCTCGACACTCCCATATATATTAGTTACTCGTCCACCTCGCCATTCCCATATAAATTAGTTACTCGTCCACCTCGCCACTCCCATATATATTAGGTACTCGTCCACCTCACCTCTCCCATATATAGTAGGTACTCGTTCACCTATCCACTCCCATATGTAGTAGTTACTCCTCCACCTCGCCACTCCCATATATAGTAGGTACTCGTCAACCTCGCCACTCCCATATATAGAAGGTACTCGTCCACCTAGCCACTCTCATATATATTAGTTACTCGTCCACCTCGCCTCTCCTATATATAGTAGGTACTCCTCCACCTCGCCACTCCCATATATAGTAGGTTCTCCTCCACCTCGCCACTCCCATATATAGTAGGTACTCGTCCACCTCGCCACTCCCATATATAGAAGGTACTCGTCCACCTAGCCACTCCCATATATATATTAGGTACTCGTCGACCTCGCCACTCCCATATATAGTAGAAACTCGTCCACCTCGCCACTCCCATATATATTAGTTACTCGTCCATCTCGCAACTCCAATATATAATAGGTACTCGTCGACCTCGCCACTCCCATATATAGTAGTTACTCGTGAACCTAGCCACTCCAATATATATTAGTTACTCGTCCACCTCGCAACTCCAATATATAGTAGGTACTCGTCCACCTCGCCACTCCCATATACATTAGCTAGGTACTCGTCCACCTAGCCACTCCCATATATTGTAGTTACTCGTCCACCAAGCACTCCCATACATTAGCTAGGTACTCGTCCACCTAGCCACTCCCATGTATTGTAGTTACTCGTCCACCAAACACTCCCATACATTAGTTAGGTACTCGTCTACTTAGCCACTTCCATATATATTAGTTACTCGTCCACCATACATGTATATTATGTCCTCGTCTACTAAGGCACTCCCACAGATTTTAGGTACTCGTCCACAAAGCCACTTCCATAGATTCTAGGTACTCGTCCACCAAGACAACCCCAGATCTAAAAAGGACAAATGTCTCTCTGATAATAATTACTGGACAATATTTCAGTGGAAACGTAATGTTTTATGTCCAGTAGTATAAATTAAACATGACTAGCAAACACGATGAGAGGCCCCGAATTGTTTTTTCGTATATCACATAGTCACTGCGATGCGATAAGCTTCGCGAAGCGAAGACCCAAATCTCTTACAAATGCATATTTTATAACATATGACAAATAGTGTGGTAAACATGGTGAAATGGGGCGTAAACGCCAAAAAAAAAAGTAACTAAATGCCGAGCAGCGATGTGCATAACAACAATTTAACGAAATGTGTGTTTCTCACAAAAAGGCTAAAAACTCTCTGATACTGATATGCATATTACATATGACCACTCTAAATTAAATTATTAAAACACGCCTGTCGAAATTATAAAAACTTTGATTTTAAATGGAACACCAGGCATAGATATATCATATATTTAAATAAAAAGAGACACCATATATAAAACATTCATCCAGTTTTATTAAGCCAGTACAAATAATTGTGAATTTTATTCACTCCCATTTCCCACTTCGCTGTGCTCTCCTTCTTCCCTAGCTTGGCCATTGAACTATTAATAATATGTTCAGAATCCAACATTTTTTCCAGCAGCTATGCTGACATTTGTGTTTACATAAACAATACCTGTGCTATAAATACACCATTTGGATCTTCAAACTTCCTGTCGACGCAGCGTGTAGGGGATACAGCGTAATTCATACACACATATTAGGTATATCGTGTACAGATAGGTATATCGTGTACAGTTTAATTTTATTCAGTTAATTTGTTAGCGTAATTCTTTAAGTTGTAATGCTTCCGAGTGTTTTCGTCAACTGTTTCGTCAACTGTTTCAATAAGCATATTCTGCCTTTTATCAGAACATCTCGCGTTGATGGTATAGGTGGTGTAGGTGATAGGTGGTATAGGTGGTATAGATGGTATAGGTGGTATAGGTGGTATAGATTGTATAGATGGTATAGTGGCATAGATGGTATAGATGGTATAGTGGCATAGATGGTATAGATATATATAGATGGATGGTATAGATGGTATAGTGGCATCGATGGTATAGATGGTATAGGTGGTATAGGTGGTATAGGTGGTATAGGTGGTATAGTGTCATAGATGGTATAGATATATATAGATGGATGGTATAGATGGTATAGATGGTATAGATGGTATAGGTGGTATATATGATATAGATGGATGGCATAGATGGTATAGATGGTATAGATGATATAGATAGATGGTATAGATGGTATAGATGGTAAGGTGGTATAATTGGAATAGATGGTATAGATGGTATAGATGATATAGGTGGTATAGGTGGTATATATGGTATATATGGTATAGGTGGTATAGGTGGTAAAGGTGGTATGGATGGTATGGATGGATGGTATAGATGGTATAGATGGTATAGATGGTATAGATGATATAGATGATATAGGTGGTATAGATGGTATATATGGTATAGGTGGTATATATGGTATAGGTGGTATAGATGGTATAGGTGGTATAGATGGTATATGTGGTATAGATGGTATAGATGGTATAGATGGTATAGGTGGTATAGGTGGTATGGATGGTATGGATGGATGGTATAGATGGTATAGATGGTATAGATGATATAGATGATATAGGTGGTATAGGTGGTATATATGGTATAGGTGGTATATATGGTATATATGGTATATATGGTATAGGTGGTATAGATGGTATAGATGGTATAGATGGTATAGATGGTATAGATGGTATAGGTGGTATAGGTGGTATAGGTGGTATGGATGGTATGGATGGATGGTATAGATGGTATAGATGGTATAGATGATATAGATGATATAGGTGGTATAGGTGGTATATATGGTATAGGTGGTATATATGGTATATATGGTATATATGGTATAGGTGGTATAGGTGGTATAGATGGTATAGATGGTATAGATGGTATAGGTGGTATAGGTGGTATGGATGGTATGGATGGACGGTATAGATGGTATAGATGGTATAGATGATGTAGGTGGTATAGATGGTATATATGGTATAGGTGGTATATATGGTATAGGTGGTATAGGTGGTATAGGTGGTATAGGTGGTAAAGATGGTATAGGTGGTATAGGTGGTATATATGGTATACGTGGTATATATGGTATAGATGGTATAGATGGTATTGATGGTATAGGTGGTATTGATGGTATAGATCGTATTGATGAATGGTATCGATGGTATGGATGGTATAGATGGTATATATGATATAGATGGATGGCATAGATGGTATAGATGGTATAGATGATATAGATAGATGGTATAGATCGTATAGATGGTAAGGTGGTATAGGTGGAATAGATGGTATAGATGGTATAGATGATATAGGTGGTATAGATGATATAGGTGGTATAGATGGTATAGATGGTATATATGGTATATATGGTATAGGTGGTATAGGTGTTAAAGGTGGTATAGGTGGTATGGATGGTATAGATGGTATAGATGGTATAGATGGTATAGATGATATAGGTGGTATAGATGGTATATATGGTAAGGTGGTATAGGTGGAATAGATGGTATAGATGTTATAGATGGTATAGATGGTATAGATGGTATAGGTGGTATAGATGGTATAGATGGTATAGATGGATGGCATAGATGGTATAGATGGTATAGATGATATAGATATATGGTATAGATGGTATAGATGGTAAGGTGGTATAGGTGGAATAGATGGTATAGATGGTATAGATGGATGGTATAGATGGTAAAGATGGTATGGATGGTATAGATGGTATAGGTGGTATATATGGAATAGATGGTATAGATGGTATAGATGATATAGATGATATAGGTGGTATAGATGGTATATATGGTATAGGTGGTATATATGGTATAGGTGGTATATATGGTATAGGTGGTATATATGGAATAGATGGTATAGATGGTATAGATGATATAGATGATATTGGTGGTATAGATGGTATATATGGTATAGGTGGTATATATGGTATAGGTGGTATATATGGTATAGGTGGTATAGGTTGTATAGGTGGTATATGTGGTATAGATGGTATAGATGGTATAGGTGGTATGGATGGTATGTATAGATGGTATAGATGGTATAGATGGTATAGATGATATAGATGATATAGGTGGTATAGATGGTATATATGGTATAGGTGGTATATATGGTATAGGTGGTATAGGTGGTATATATGGTATAGGTGGTATATATGGTATAGATGGTATAGATGGTATTGATGGTATAGGTGGTATGGATGGTATAGATGGTATAGATGGATGGTATCGATGGTATGGATGATATAGATGGTATATATGATATAGATGGATGGCATAGACGGTATAGATGGTATAGATGATATAGATAGATGGTATAGATGGTATAGATGGTAAGGTGGTATAGGTGGAATAGATGGTATAGATGGTATAGATGATATAGGTGGTATAGATGGTAAATATGGTATATATGGTATAGGTGGTAAAGGTGGTATAGGTGGTATGGATGGTATAGATGGTATAGATGGTATAGATGATATAGATGATATAGGTGGTATAGATGGTATATATGGTAAGGTGGTATAGGTGGAATAGATGGTATAGATGGTATAGATGGTATAGATGGTAAGGTGGTATAGGTGGTATAGATGGTATAGATGGTATAGATGGATGGCATAGATGGTATAGATGGTATAGATGATATAGATAGATGGTATAGATGGTATAGATGGTAAGGTGGTATAGGTGGAATAGATGGTATAGATGGTATAGATGGTATAGATGGATGGTATAGATGGTATAGATGGTATATATGGTATAGATGGATGGTATTGATGGTATAGATGGTATAGATGGTTTAGATGGATGCTATAGATGGTATAGATGGTATAGATGAATGCTATAGATGGTATATGTGGTATAGATGGATGGTATATATGGTATAGATGGATGGTATAGGTGGTATAGATGGATGGTAAAGATGGTATAGATGGATGGTAAAGATAGTATGGATGATATAGATGGTATAGATGGATGGTATAGATGGTACATATGGTATAGATGGTATGGATGATATAGATGGATGATATAGATGGTATAGATGGATGATATAGATGGTATAGATGGATGGTATAGATGGTACAGGTGGTATAGATGGTATGGATGGTATAGATGGATGGTATAGATGGTATAGATGGATGGTATAGATGGTACAGATGGTATAGATGGTATGGATGGTATTGATGGATGGTATAGATGGTATAGATGGTATAGATGGATGGTATAGATGATATAGATGATATAGATGTATATATGGATGATATAGATGGTATAGATGTTATAGATGGATGGTATAGATGGTATAGACGGTATAGATAAATATTACAGAGGTTATAGATGGATGGTATAGATGATATGGATGCAAAAATCGAAAGAATACGTTAACAGTTATAAAAAAGATAAATATACAATAATGAATATATTACAAAGAGAGAAGGCGGACTAGTTTTCGAACAATATCTCCCTATATATTCATTATTCTATCATTAGTTTCAACCTGTATATAATTTCGTAATCATCATCTGAAAATAAGAAGAAGTATGAAACATTATCTCTTAATCTGTGTTAGTTTGTTGTTCAATATATAATTATTGTATTGTGTTTCCAAAGCAAAGCAAAAACTTTAGTGTATATATATGTCTAGCACGTAAGTATAGTGTATATGTTTCGAGCACGTAAACATCAAAGAACAATGTGATTTGTGGTTAGTTTCTGTTTGTAACTGTTATTTGTTATTTGCGTAGTTTATGTTGCTTTGTTATGCATTGGAAACATGCAGGGATTATAGTTCAACAAATCAGTTAAAGGGAAACATGGCAATCTTGATTTTTTCTTTAAAGGGACGCACGGCAATCTTTATTTTTAAAAATTCCATTAGTTTCATTAACACTAATTATAAGAATAGTTTAATGCAAATTGGTTTAGCATATTATTAACTTTTGATTATACTGCACCAATAATATATTCAACCCTATGTTAGAAAAAGCTGAACTATAGGAAAATCAAAATTTTATTAGATTATATGCAAGCAGGTATAAAGTCAAAATTGTACCTGATAATTAATTCGAGACGCTAATTTCAATGCTTGATAAACACTTCAATATTACCCTGTGTCTCTTTAACTCGCGGCGTCTCATTCGTTTTCATCTCTACTGGCCAAAGGCCAAGTTGTCCGTCGTCCGTCGTCCTCAGTCTTCGTCCGTTAAATTTTGCATTGTGAACATGGTAGGGCCTTTATTAGATCTTTACCAAACTTTGCGAAGGTTTTATATCAATGAAAGCTCGGACAAGTTCGAAAACCAGCCAGATCGGATTAGTTTTACCGAATTTATGGCCCTTGATTTACTGAAAAATGCCATATTTTGAATTGTGAATACTCTAGCACCTTCCTTTATTGTTTGATCTTTACCAAACTTTCACAGTTTGTTTATGTCAATGAAAGCTGGGACAAGTTCGAAAACCAGTTATATTGAATCAGTAACACCAGAATTATGGACCTTGTTTTGGTGAATAATGCCATTGTCTGCCTTGCACAGATTGTTAATATTAATAAAAACTCGGGCAATTCCGAAAACCAGCCAGATCGTACTAGAAACACCGGAGTTATGGCCCTTGATTTAGTTACAAATGCTGCATTTTGCCTCGTTAAGATGATAGGGCCTTTATTTTTGATCCGATCTTTACCAATCTTTAACAGATTGTTGATATTAATAAAGGCCTGGGCAAGTTCAAAGACCAGCTAAATCGGATTAGTGACGCCAGAGTTATGGCCCTTGATTTAGTTTAAAGTGCTGTATTTTGCCCCGTTAAGACAATAGGGCCTTCATTTGGCCGGATTTCAGCAAAAATGTGCAGGGATGATCAGTATCAAGCCAAGTTGTGCATATCGTGACCGTTTTCGGTTGAATGATTTTGACAGAGTTATGGCCCTTTAACGGTTTTAGTGCACAAACTTTGTCCAGACTAGTTCTGTTGAACCCATCGCCAGATTTCAAAGAAAACTTTGCAGGGATGATCAGTACCAAGTCTAGTTGTGCATATCCTCGCTGGGTTCTGGTTGAAAGATTTTCGCCGGAGTTATGGCCCTTTACAGGTTTTAATGCACAAACCTTTTCCGGACTAGTTCTGCTGAACCCCTGGCCGGATTTCATCGACGCTTGGCAAGTTTTATTGGTCAGTAACAAGCCTAGTTATGCATATTGTCACCGTGTTTCGGTTGAATGATTTTTGGTGGAGTTATGGCCCTTTAAATGTTTTAATACACACACTTTGTCAAGATTAGTCTCTTTTGAACTCCTTGTCGGATTTCAACGAAATTTTTTAGGGATGATCAGTACAAGATGTAGTTATGCATTTCGTCGCCGTGTTATGGTTGAATGATGTTTGGTGGAGTTATGGCCCTTTAAAGATTTTAGTACACAAACATTTTCCGGACTAGTTATTCTGAACCCTTGACTGGATTTCAACAAAACTTTGCAGGGATGATCAGTACCCAGCCTAGTTACGCATGTGGAGAGAACTGTAACTAATGTTGTAATAACTTGTAGTTCAATCCATTTGCATATGTTTCTATGAATATTGTGGTGTTGAATTGATGTATTGTAACATATCTGCAATAAAATATTATTAAACTAGTTACGCATGTCATCGCCATGTTCCGGTTTAATGATTTTGGCAGAGTTATGGCCCTTGAAAGGTTTTAATACACAAACTTTGTCCGGACTAGTTCTCCTGAACCCTTTGCCGGATTCAACGAAACTTTGCAGGGATGATCAGTACGAAGCCTAGTTGCGCATGTCATCGCCGGGTTCCAGTTAAATGAGTTATGGCACTTTAAAGGTTTTAATAACATAACTTTATACAGACTAGTTCTCCTGAACTCCTCTGCGGACTTTAATGAAACTTGACAGGAATGATAAGTAGTACAAAGCCTAGTTGCATAAACCATCGTGTTCCGGTTGAATTATTTTTGACAGAGTTATGGCCCCTTGTACACAAACTTTATCCGGACTAGTTTTCCTGAACCCATGGCTTGATTTCAATGAAACTTGGCATGAATGATCAGTAACAAGCATTGTTGCGCATATCATCGCCGTGTTCAGGTTGAATGATATTTGGTGGAGTTGTGTCTCGTTAAAGGTTTTAATACACAAACCTTGTCCGGACTAGTTCGTCTCAACCACCGGTCGACTTTCAACGAAACTTGGTTGCGTATATCATTGTCGTGCTCCAGATGAATCACAAACGTTGTCCCGACTAGTTCTCCTGATCCCCTGGCCAGATTTCAACAAAACAAAAAAACTTGGTAGGGATGATCAGTACCAAGCGTAGCTGTGTATATCATCGTTGTGTTCCAGCTGAATGATTTTCGGCGGATTTATGGCCCTTTCACCAGTGGGGGAGACATGTGTTTTTACTGAAAACATCCTCTAGTCCTAATTTTGTATGGTTATTTAGGGACTTGAGGCGCAACATAATTATATAAAATTAGTTTTTACCGCCTGCATAAAGGTGCCTCTCTACAGGGGTGCAACTTGGGGACCTTTGAGATTTCATATTCATGTTTGGTGTATGTCTTAGTGTAGACGCGCAGTAAGGTTTTCGTATTTTGGTTCCGTCTGATGGGCCCCATTAGCGGGTAATAAAATTTACTTTCTTGTCCAAATGTGGATGCATGGGTACTTGTTTTTTTTGTCATATGAGCCACAACAACTAATTCCCCCCCCCACCCCCCACCACTACTAACCCACAACCACATAACTCCACCAAGCAAGTACAGCGATACAGGCCCTGTTGGGCCTCTTGTTCTACCAGGGAGTAAGTATATGTATATGTTCTACATAACTTTAATTTTTGCAATACCTATTAATAATTATTCAAATAGTTCAATGAATGAACGATTTTACTGCTCGTCGACACATAATTAGATCATACTGTGCGCTAAAATAGATGAAAATGAAATGGTCTATTATTAAACTGTATAGGTAAAACTATTTACAAATAGAAGTTCGATAAGGTTATAAAATCAACTATTATGTATAAGCAGGTAAACAAATGCGTGTAAACATGAAAATGCAATTACGAACATATTAAAATGAGTTATACAGTCTGATTTATCTTAAGAGATCTAAAACACTATGGAATTGTTACATTTAAAACGTACACTTTTAATTATTTTATTTCAATATATGGCAGCAGATTTAAATTCAAAATGATAGGCTACTACTTATTACTAAATTGAGGTGTTAATTTTGTCTAATACCTTATTTTTAGATTGCCAAGTGTGCCTTTAAATATCTTATAAATATGTCAGGCTTTAGGCTTCACAATTATTCATAAGGTTTAGTTCTTTTTGTAAGTTGTCATATATTCACAACTTTAGCATAATCCCTGTGGCTGGTAAATGGTTGGTTCCAACAAAACAACAAGTCTTAGTCACACCTCCACGCGGTACCAGCTGGTAACTATGGATGCTATTTAAAACAAAATATATAGATCCATAGGCTAATTTAAATAATATGATTTAAAACAGAGAGAGAAAGAGAGAGAATGTCTTTATGTACAGATCTACAACTCTAGCCTTCAAATGGAGGAATGGGGTGGGGATGACAGATGGGACACCCACATATTAACATTAAACAAAGTAAATACAGCATTATTTAATATAAAATACAATTTAGGGGAATAATTATTTATTTTCGCATGCCTTAGAGTAATTTCTATTGTCCAAAGTCGTATGATATAATCAATACAGGAAACGAAAGTGTACTGATATTTCGTATAACGGCACACTTTTGAAAAATGTTATACCAGATATCATACAAGGGGGCGTGGCTAGCGCTAAAACAGTTATATAATATCCAACTTGGTGTTACACGCATATATCATGAAAATATCCCGGCTTACGCCTAGATATATTTCATGATATATGCTCGTAACACCTCGTTGGACATTCCATAACTAATACTTATAGACATAACCGTATAGATACATTTCATAAAATGACTAAAGGGCGAAAGGGCGTAACTTCCATATGTATCGAGTGGCTTGGTGGACGAGTACCTATAATCTACGGAAGTGGCTTGGTGGACGAGTACCTAGAATATATGGGAGTGGCTTGGTGGACGATTACATAGAATCTATGGGTGTGGCTTGGTGGACAAGCACCTATAATCTATTGAAGTTGTTTGGTGGAGGAGTATCTAACATATATGGGAGTGGATTCGGTGGACGAGTACTTAGAATCTATGGGAGTGGCATGGTGGACGAGTACCTAGAATCTATGGGAGTGGCTTGGTGGACGAGTACATAAAATATATGAAATTGGCTTGGTGGACGAGTACCTGGAATATATGGGAGTGGCTTGTGAACGTAAACCTAGAACCTATTCGAGTGGCTTGGTGGACGAGTACCTAGAACCTATGGGAGTGGCTTGGTGGACGAGTACCTATATTCTATGGCGGTGGCTAACTGGACGAGTACCTAGAACCTATGGGAGTGGTTTGGTGGACGAGTACCTATAATCTATGGGAGTGGCATGGTGGACGAGTACCTATAACCTATGGGAGTGGCTTGGTGGACGCGTACCTAGAATCCATGGGAGTGGCTTGGTGGACGAGTACCTAGAACATATGGGATCGAGTGGCTTGTTAGACGAGTACCTATAATCTATGGGAGTGGCTTGGTGGACGATTACCTAGAATCTATGGGAGTGACTTGGTGGACAAGTACCTAGAATCTATGAAAGTGGCTTGGTGGACGAGTACCTGGAATCTATGGGAGTGGATTTGATGGACGAGTACCTAGAATCTATGGGAGTGGCATGGTGGACGAGTACCTAGAATATATGGGAGTGGCTTGGTGGACGAGTATCTAGAATATATGGGAGTGGCTTGTGATCGAGTACCTAGAACCTATCGGAGTTGCTTGGTGGACGAGTACCTAGAACCTATGGGAGTGGCTTGGTGGACGAGTACCTATAATCTATGACAGTGGCTTGGTGGACGAGTACATATAATCTACGGGAGTGTCTTGGTGGACGAGTTCATAAAATCTACGGGAGTGGCTTGGTGGACGAGTACCTACAATCCATGGGAGTGGCTTGGTGGACGAGTACCTAGAATATGTGGGAGTTGCTTGGTGGGAGAGTACCTACAGTCTATGGGAGTGGCATGGTGGACGAGTACCTGGAATATATGGGAATGGCTTTGTGGACGAGTTCCTAGAATCTGCGTGAGTGACATGGTGGTCGAGTATCTAGAATCTACGTGAGTGGCTTGATGTACGAGTACATAAAATCTATGGGAGGGGTTTGGTGGACGAGTATCTGGAATCTATGGGAGTGGCTTGGTGGACGCGTACCAAGAATCTATGGGAGTGGCTTGGTGGACAAGTATCAATAATCTACGGGTGGCTTGGTGGACGAGTACCGAGAATCTATGGGAGTGGCTTGGTGTAAGATTACCTAAAATCTATGGGAGTTGCTTGGTGGACGAGTACCTAGAAACTATGGAAGTGGCTTCGTGGACGAGTACCAGGAATATTTGGGAGTGGCTTGGTGGACGAGTTCCTAGAATCTACGTGAGTGGGTTGGTGGACGAGTACCTAGAATCTACGTGAGTGGCTTGGTGGTCGAGTACATATAATCTATGGGAGTGGCTTGGTGGACGAGTACCTATAATCTATGGCAGTGGCTTACTGGACGAGTACCTAGAACCTACGGGAGTGGATTTGATGGACGAGTACCTAGAATCTATGGGAGTGGCATGGTGGACGAGTACCTAGAATATATGGGAGTGGCTTGGTGGACGAGTACATAGAATATATGAAATTGGCTTGGTGGACGAGTACCTAGAATATATGGGAGTGGCTTGTGAACGAGTACCTAGAACCTATCGGAGTTGCTTGGTGGACGAGTACCTAGAACCTATGGGAGTGGCTTGGTGGACGAGTACCTATAATCTATGACAGTGGCTTGGTGGACGAGTACATATAATCTACGGGAGTGTCTTGGTGGACGAGTTCATAAAATCTACGGGAGTGGCTTGGTGGACGAGTACCTACAATCCATGGGAGTGGCTTGGTGGACGAGTACCTAGAATATGTGGGAGTTGCTTGATGGGAGAGTACCTACAGTCTATGGGAGTGGCATGGTGGACGAGTACCTAGAATATATGGGAATGGCTTTGTGGACGAGTTCCTAGAATCTGCGTGAGTGGCTTGGTAGACGAGTATCTAGAATCTACGTGAGTGGCTTGGTGTACGAGTACATAGAGTCTATGGGAGGGGTTTGGTGGACGAGTATCTGGAATCTATGGGAGTGGCTTGGTGGACGCGTACCAAGAATCTATGGGAGTGGCTTGGTGGACAAGTATCAATAATCTACGAGTGGCTTGGTGGACGAGTACCGAGAATCTATGGGAGTGGCTTGGTGTAAGATTACCTAGAATCTATGGGAGTTGCTTGGTGGACGAGTACCTATAAACTATGGAAGTGGCTTCGTGGACGAGTACCAAGAATATTTGGGAGTGGCTTGGTGGACGAGTTCCTAGAATCTACGTGAGTGGGTTGGTGGACGAGTACCTAGAATCTACGTGAGTGGCTTGGTGGTCGAGTACATATAATCTATGGGAGTGGCATGGTGGACGAGTACCTATAATCTATGGCAGTGGCTTACTGGACGAGTACCTAGAACCTATGGGAGTGGTTTGGTGGACGAGTACCTAGAATCTATGGGAGTGGCATGGTGGACGAGTACCTATAACCTATGGGAGTGACTTGGTGGACGCGTACCTAGAATCTATGGAAGTGGCTTGGTGGACGAGTACCAATAATCTACGGAAGTGGCTTGGTGGACGAGTACCTAGAATCTATGGGAGTGGCTTGGTGGAAGATTACCTAAAATCTATGGGAGTAGCTTGCTGGACGAGTACCTAGAATCTATGGGAGTGGCTTGGTGGACGAGTACCAAGAATCTATGGGATTGATGAATTAATGAATTAATGAATTATTAATCTTATTAATTGTTCTCATCTATTTGATATTTAATGATGTATGATAATTCTAAAATTGAAAATTATGTGTACATAATGTTGTCTCAGTGTCTCATACAGGTGATATTAAACACATTGAAATTGTACTAGAATCTACGTGAGTGGTTCCTAGAATCTACGTGAGTGGCTTAGTGGACGGGTTCCTAGAATCTACGTGAGTGGCTTGGTGGACGAATACCTAGAATCTACGTGAGTGGCTTGGTGGACGAGTACCTAGAATATATGGGAATGGCTTTGTGGACGAGTTCCTAGAATCTGCGTGAGTGACTTGGTGGTCGAGTATCTAGAATCTACGTGAGTGGCTTGATGTACGAGTACATAGAATCTATGGGAGGGGTTTGGTGGACGAGTATCTGGAATCTATGGGAGTGGCTTGGTGGACGCGTACCAAGAATCTATGGAAGTGGCTTGGTGGACAAGTATCAATAATCTACGGGTGGCTTGGTGGACGAGTACCGAGAATCTATGGGAGTGGCTTGGTGTAAGATTACCTAGAATCTATGGGAGTTGCTTGGTGGACGAGTACCTAGAAACTATGGAAGTGGCTTCGTGGACGAGTACCAAGAATATTTGGGAGTGGCTTGGTGGACGAGTTCCTAGAATCTACGTGAGTGGGTTGGTGGACGAGTACCTAGAATCTACGTGAGTGGCTTGGTGGTCGAGTACATATAATCTATGGGAGTGGCTTGGTGGGCGAGTACCTATAATCTATGGCAGTGGCTTACTGGACGAGTACCTAGAACCTACGGGAGTGGATTTGATGGACGAGTACCTAGAATCTATGGGAGTGGCATGGTGGACGAGTACCTAGAATATATGGGAGTGGCTTGGTGGACGAGTACATAGAATATATGAAATTGGCTTGGTGGACGAGTACCTAGAATATATGGGAGTGGCTTGTGAACGAGTACCTAGAACCTATCGGAGTTGCTTGGTGGACGAGTACCTAGAACCTATGGGAGTGGCTTGGTGGACGAGTACCTATAATCTATGACAGTGGCTTGGTGGACGAGTACATATAATCTACGGGAGTGTCTTGGTGGACGAGTTCATAAAATCTACGGGAGTGGCTTGGTGGACGAGTACCTACAATCCATGGGAGTGGCTTGGTGGACGAGTACCTAGAATATGTGGGAGTTGCTTGGTGGGAGAGTACCTACAGTCTATGGGAGTGGCATGGTGGACGAGTACCTAGAATATATGGGAATGGCTTTGTGGACGAGTTCCTAGAATCTGCGTGAGTGGCTTGGTAGACGAGTATCTAGAATCTACGTGAGTGGCTTGGTGTACGAGTACATAGAGTCTATGGGAGGGGTTTGGTGGACGAGTATCTGGAATCTATGGGAGTGGCTTGGTGGACGCGTACCAAGAATCTATGGGAGTGGCTTGGTGGACAAGTATCAATAATCTACGGGTGGCTTGGTGGACGAGTACCGAGAATCTATGGGAGTGGCTTGGTGTAAGATTACCTAGAATCTATGGGAGTTGCTTGGTGGACGAGTACCTAGAAACTATGGAAGTGGCTTCGTGGACGAGTACCAAGAATATTTGGGAGTGGCTTGGTGGACGAGTTCCTAGAATCTACGTGAGTGGGTTGGTGGACGAGTACCTAGAATCTACGTGAGTGGCTTGGTGGTCGAGTACATATAATCTATGGGAGTGGCTTGGTGGACGAGTACCTATAATCTATGGCAGTGGCTTACTGGACGAGTACCTAGAACCTATGGGAGTGGTTTGGTGGACGAGTACCTAGAATCTATGGGAGTGGCATGGTGGACGAGTACCTATAACCTATGGGAGTGACTTGGTGGACGCGTACCTAGAATCTATGGAAGTGGCTTGGTGGACGAGTACCAATAATCTACGGAAGTGGCTTGGTGGACGAGTACCTAGAATCTATGGGAGTGGCTTGGTGGAAGATTACCTAAAATCTATGGGAGTAGCTTGCTGGACGAGTACCTAGAATCTATGGGAGTGGCTTGGTGGACGAGTACCAAGAATCTATGGGATTGATGAATTAATGTATTAATGAATTATTAATCTTATTAATTGTTCTCATCTATTTGATATTTAATGATGTATGATAATTCTAAAATTGAAAATTATGTGTACATAATGTTGTCTCAGTGTCTCATACAGGTGATATTAAACACATTGAAATTGTACTAGAATCTACGTGAGTGGTTCCTAGAATCTACGTGAGTGGCTTAGTGGACGGGTTCCTAGAATCTACGTGAGTGGCTTGGTGGACGAATACCTAGAATCTACGTGAGTGGCTTGGTGGACGAGTACCTAGAATCTACGTGAGTGGCTTGGTGGACGATTACATATAATCTATGGGAGTGGCTTGGTGGACCAGTACCTGGAATCTATGGGAGTGACTTGGTGGACGCGTACCTAGAAACTATGGAAGTGGCTTCGTGGACGAGTACCAAGAATATATGGGAGTGACTTGGTGGATGAGTTCCTAGAATCTACGTGAATGGCTTGGTGGACGAATACCTAGAATCTACGTCAGTGGCTTGGTGGACGAGTACATATAATCTATGGGAGTGGCTTGGTGGACGTGTACCTGGAATCTATGGGAGTGACTTGGTGGACGCGTACCTAGAATATATGGGAGTGGCTTGGTGGACGAGTACCAATAATCTACGGAAGTGGATTGGTGGAAGATTACCTAGAATCTATGGGAGTAGCTTGGTGGACGAGTACCTAGAATCTATGGGAGTGGCTTGGTGGACGAGTACCAAGAATCTATGGGATTGATGAATTAATGAATTAATTAATTATTAATCTTATTATTTGTTCTCATCTTTTTGATATTTAATGATGTATGATAATTCTAAAATTGAAAATTATGTGTACATAATGTTGTCTCAGTGTCTCATACAGGTGATATTAAACACATTGAAATTATACTAGAATCTACGTGAGTGGTTCCTAGAATCTACGTGAGTGGCTTGGTGGACGGGTTCCTAGAAACTACGTGAGTGGCTTGGTAGACGAATACCTAGAATCTTTGTGAGTGGCTTGGTGGACGAGTACCTAGAATCTACGTGAGTGGCTTGGTGGACGAGTACATATAATCTATGGGAGTGGCTTGGTGGACCAGTACCTGGAATATATGGGATTGACTTGGTGGACGCGTACCTAGAAACTATGGAAGTGGCTTCGTGGACGAGTACCAAGAATATTTAGGAGTGGCTTGGTGGACGAGTTCCTAGAATCTACGTGAATGGCTTGGTGGACGAATACCTAGAATCTACGTCAGTGGCTTGGTGGACGAGTACATATAATCTATGGGAGTGGCTTGGTGGACGTGTACCTGGAATCTATGGGAGTGACTTGGTGGACGCGTACCTAGAATATATGGGAGTGGCTTGGTGGACGAGTACCAATAATCTACGGAAGTGGATTGGTGGAAGAGTACCTAGAATCTATGGGAGTGGCTTGGTGGAAGATTACCTAGAATCTATGGGAGAAGCTTTGTGGACGAGTACCTAGAATCTATGGGAGTGGCTTGGTGGACGAGTACCTAGAATATATGGGATTGGCTTGGTGACGAGTACCTAGAATATATGGGAGTGGCTTGGTGGACGAGTACCTAGAATCTGTGGGAGTAGCTTGGTGGACGAGTACCTAGCATCTATGGGATTGATGAATTAATGAATTAATTAATTATTAATCTTATTAATTGTTTTCATCTATTTGATATTTAATGATGTATGATAATTCTAAAAGTGAAAATTATGTGTACATAATGTTGTCTCAGTGTCTCATACAGCTGGATATTAAACACATTGGGATTGTACTGTGATGTAAAATGTTAAATGTGACACTTTAATAAACAATAACATTGTAAATTGTAATTTATTTAAGATAATTATTTCGATATCGACACACGAACCTCTGATTATCAGTCCATGATTGAATTCAGTCCTTTTTCACTATATTGACTTTTTGCCGGGCCCTTTTGCGGAGTGTTGAGTCCTGATTTTATTTTGCATTTATTTGCGCATTAACTAGTATCACAGCCTTTATAGGTATATGCGAACATAAAGTGTTATGTTGTTTTAAAATATAATTATAACCATTACTTATTTCATTATGTATTGTACAGTTTTTATGCAGATAATTACAGTACTTCTTGCGTATGGTCAATAACGACCACATATTGTGATAACTTCCCATTATTATGTAACACTACCATGCTTCCCTGTTACTGGAATTTGGGGGTGGTCCTACAAACATGTCTAAGTTTCCCAAAATTCTCCTTTTTTCTTATCTGGGAGGTCATTATTAACCATTAAATTGGAATGACAAGCTTCACCACAAGTATAATAAATTGGCAGGATCATTGAATTGAATTGGGTTTTAAGGCGCACCAACACAGGAAATGTTATATGGCGCCTAACAGGCATGGACATGCCAGGCTCATCCTCTATGTACATCGAGATAAAATATGGCAAATGGGCCTAGAACCTCCTCACCCTGAAATGCAGAGTTGCTGCACATTCTATCACGAGAAACTCCATTTACGCTGGAGCCACGTTTATTGTTTTTCTGCCACTGCTCTTTTGATGTGAGCGAGATGGCACCTGCAACAAATGCAGGGATCATGATGAAGACATTTAATGAACATGAACAAAACAATGATAAAATGAACATGAATTTGGGGGGATTCTACCCCTCCGCCTACCGCTCCAAAGGGATCTGCAGTGGCCCTATTCTTTGCCCCGTGACCAAATGGGGCCCCCGGGAACCACACAGGTTACCAGTACCGGTCAGTTGTCAGATGTTTTTCTGAGATATTCTCTAGCTTCCTATTTTGCAATTCATTTAGAACTGAGAGGTTTATGTTTTTACGGATCATTATTGTAAAAATTTCTCAAACATATTTGTGTTGTACTTTTTAATTAAAATTAAATAGTTATAATTTATCAAATTAGTACATCAGAAGGTATTTCACAACATTGTCTATATAAAGAAAGATGCCTGCAATTTGTCTTATGTAGATAAATCAGTAAAATGCTGTGCAGTGTAATAATTATAACTTCGATAACACTCAACTAAATAATCCGACACTTCTTAAAAAAAAATCACGTTCGTCCTTCCGAGTGTATTTGACACCTATCTCCTCCTACATTGTTAGAAGTACGAACTTGAAACTTTGGTATATATGATAAGAATATATATGTAGCAGTGCAAGGGTTTATTAACGTTTTCTTACCTCTCCATGGGACATGGTTTGGGTGTGTGTGGTGCGAGTGGGAGTTGTTTTACATTAAAAGTACAATTACTCCTACAATTACTCCTACATGCTTAAAGGGACACATGGCAATCTTAGCGCCTCTGATCCAGTATCATTTTTACTTTAAAACTGGTTGAATATAATTAAATATTCTTCTTATTCTACCACAGGTTTCAATATATTATTTGTGCAATATGCTTAACAGTTAGTAATATGAAAATAATTTGTTTATACATTATTTTATAATTAATATTAATAATTGAACAAATGCATGTTATGTAGAAAGAAAACAGGATGCCACGAGTTTTTAAAGAATCTAGATTGCCGTATGTTCCTTTAACTGCAGGAGTATGGAATTGTCTTTGTATTATCGTTGGCTCAGTGGTCAATACACATATAACGTTGTCTTTTTTAGCGTGAATCCTGGATCATGCCCTGGTGGTTCGACTTGGCGAGGTAGGTGGGTTCAAACTCTTTTTTTTTTTCAAATAAGATCATGTTGCATATCAAATAAAAAAAATGCCCGAGGGTCATCTTCGGTGGTGGGGATGGGTCAGAATATAGAAGTAAGTCTATATCTGATGTTTGTTTTATCATTCTTCTCTGTTTGAAATACAGACTTTGTTGTCACTGGCTTAAGTGTGAATACATGCCACTAATTAAAAAGTGTGGGGAATAAATGTGATGGCGTGCCATATACAACATACATTTTAAATATAACATATTATTGATTCATCAATGACATAGTGTTAATTGTGTAACTTGTATTTAACTTGAAGGTTGTTCCATGGATCATTTTTAAGGTCTGTTATTATTCATTTTCAAGGTCAACATTCACCACAAATTATAGAATAAGCATGACATTCAAGTGCACTGCTCACTCGAATAAAGCTGTTATTTTTTTGTCGCATTCTAACTAGCAATGTGAAGTTCTAAAAGCTTCCATCAACAGTCCTTAAATACCCATATCCTGAAAACTAGTAGGGGTGGGTGTAGGGGTGTAGGGTGGGGAGGGGAAATAACTTTTTGTTATATATCAGCTTTACCATGTCCGATATTCATCAAACTTCAGCAGCACCTTCTTCTCATCAAGCATTGACCTTACCCTGAAAACTAGGTCACTATGACCTACTTTCTCCAAATTATGCGTTACGTTAACCTTTTTGTTTAAGTTTGGGGGTGGGGGATTAACTTTTTGTTATATATTAGCAATACCATGTCCGATCTTCATCAAATTTGAACAGCACCTTCCTCTCTCATCAAGCACTGACAATATCCTGAAAACTAGGTCACTGTAACCTACTTTCTCCAAAATATACGTTATGTTAACCTTTTTGACTTTGTTATAAGGGCATCAACATTTTTTTTTTATGAAACTTGGACAGTAAGTTGCTGACATGTACCAAACATCATGCGCTGGAAAAGAAAACTAGGGTTTCAACATTAAAGCATCCTCCCACAATCTATCTAGTAAAGATCTATTAAATAGTTCACCAAAGACACAGGCACTCATCTTTAACATTTTACTTAGTAAATACACTTTTTTTCTGATTTATTTTTAGCTCTACGGGCGGTGTGGGAATTTTTGTTTGCGTCCGTTAGCGGCAGTTTCTTTGAAATCGCTCAGCCAATTTTAATCAAATTTCCCATGGATTCTCCTGAGTGGGTTGGGACCTTACAGAAGAGTTTTTTGGCGATCCGACATTCAACATTTGCGCCGTCGGTAAATATAGCCAAAACCTTAAAAACATATTCTTCTTCAGAACGCCTAGATATATTTTGACTACAAATATTTTAGAACTGATTGCTAACTACTGACCTATCAAGTTTATCTTGTTTTGTTTTTTCATGAAATCAAAAATGCCTCTGCCCGGGAATCACAAATTTGTATATGGAAATTGTGCACGCTTTATAAAGAGATATAGGGAAAAAGTTGAAAATCTTCTTCTCCAATCTTATGTCTTGAATATCCTTGAACGGTACCCAACTATTAAAATCCTCATTGTAACCCTTCCATTTGACTAATGCTTGTTTCTTTTTGTAATCACGTCGTATAACCTTTTCAATTCTGAATATTTCTTGATCGGCTTTTAACATTTCCAATTCATAGAAGCTTCCATCAATGTTTTGGTCGTTCAACTCTTTTATTTTGTACGTCACAGGATTTGTATATTGATTCTCACCAATAACAAATATTTCTTAGGTCCAGTTTGGAGTATAACCTTTTTCAAACTTTTTTTTATATTTGCTAATTCTAACCTTGTTTCCTATTTTGAACTTTGGCAAAGCTTTATTAATTTTCATCTTTCAGTACAAGTTGAAATACACTATTCCTTTATTTTTCTCATCACTGGCCTCAATCTGTATCATTTTAATACTCCGATGTTTTTTATTATTGTATTTATCCATCATAGCCTGTAACACGTCTAAATATGTATTTGTATTGTTTGCTGTGAAATATTTCCACATCCTCTCTTTCAATGTTCTATTAATTCGTTCAATTACTACAGCTTTTCCGAAATTAAACGTGTGATACATTTTAATATTATTATCACCAAGGAATTGCTTAAACGTCTTGTTATAAAACTCCACACCCTGATCAACACAGGGTAATTTACAATGTCTTCCTGTACTTATAATCTTTTGGAAAGCTTTTGTAATTTCTATACCAGTTTTATTCAAAACAGGCATAACCCAAGCAAATTTACTAAATACATCAATAACAGTAAGTAGGAATTTGACACCTTTATTATATTTTGAAAACGACTTCATATCAACCAAATCAGCCGATTATATTTTATCTATTTTATTAACGATCACGCGGCGTTGAGTGAACTTTCTTCTTAAAGGTTTATGAAGCTCATCGGCTAGCTTATCAGTCCATCTCAACTCATGTTCTTGTTTTTTGATGCTCCGAGTCCTAGTTTATATTTTGCACTAATTACGGGCTTGACTATCAAATTCACACATTGATTTATTACTAGGACTTTCTTCATAACAATAATCGTGATCTTTAGAAACAGCATCTAATTCATTTGATGGTTCTTCACTGTCAAGCGGATTACCCGGACCGCAATATTTATAACCAGAAAGCGTTAACCCCTTTTTGGGCAGCAAAGGAAGCAAAGCTTTATGGATATCAATTTTTCCACCTTGTGTACTTTTAACAAATTGCGTTTCAGTAATACCACAAGAAGCGCATGTTGCTTTTAACATTCTTCTACCATTTTTTGTTAAAATATACTGAGGATTAACATTTTCAGTAATTATCTTTTCTTTACAGTAACTCATATATAATATATGATTATACTAAACTTTGTTTTACAAAATATGACCGTATTATGTTTTCATTTTTCACAGGTTTGTAAGGTTTTAATATTTTATAAAGAATATCGTACATACTGTTTCCTTCTTGCAAGTTTTTAACAAGGTACAGACATACATATCCGCACAAGACACTTGTTTAATCTTGATACTGGATGCTGTTGTATTTTGTGTTGGGTATGTACATTAAAACTTCTTTTGGTGGACTCAAGCCAAACGGATCAAAATAATACTCATTACAGTAACAAGTCCAGTGTGTACCAGGTCCAGTATAATCATCAAGATTAAAAATACCGCATTCGTGTTTATTTTGATTTGCTGGTAATTTGTTTTTGCTAAACACTCCCTCCCCTGAATTTCTGTATACCTAACCGCTTAACCCACTTTATTATGTGTAAGTAAGAGATAGGCTCCTTTTTGAAAATTAACTTTTTTTACGAATGGGATACTTTTATATGGTCTAAATTGTGAATCTACTTGTAAACCTTTACCTACTCTCAAGACTTTTCCTTTTCTATCCACTTGCAAACTTTTCCCCGTCAAGCCGCTAATAAGATATCCAATTAAAGGAATTCCTAGTGAGGCGTGTAATCCAAACAATCCATCGTCTTGTTGTTGATGCCTTGTCAGTTTAATAGGGCTGCGCAACCTTTTGTCTTTATTATCTTTTGTCTTTGTGATGGTGTTAACACACCTGATTTAAGAAGTGCTTGTTTTTTGCTGCTAGGGATAGTTACCATTCCATTTCCGAATAGTTTACCAATTCCAGTACTCGCCAGACCACTAAGTGCTCCTGTTGGTAGTGGTCCTAATATCTTTTGAGCAATTGGTTGTAATATTGTTTTAATTAACAAACCGGCTAATGCTCCTAAAAAGCCTCATTTTTGGACTGAGATCTCATCTACGATTTTGATATATTCACATCCAATCCATGTCCGCTGGATTTAGCTTTGTTAATATTGTTAATCTGAGTAGCTGTCAATAACAAAGGAAAATCCCCAGTTAGTTGATTATTATTTAGCCTGAGCGTTAATTCACTTTTGTTTTCATACACTTTTGCCAGACTTCGTTTCTGGCCATCTGTCAAATCTATCGAATACTTTACGTAAGTCATATATATTATAAGTTAGATTAAACTATTACCAATTCATTTCCAACAGTATCAATAACTACATCTTCTTCCTAGAGAATAGTTTACCAATTCCAGTACTCGCCAGACCACTAAGTGCTCCTGTTGGTAGTGGTCCTAATATCTTTTGAGCAATTGGTTGTAATATTGTTTTAATTAACAAACCGGCTAATGCTCCTAAAAAGCCTCATTTTTGGACTGAGATCTCATCTACGATTTTGATATATTCACATCCAATCCATGTCCGCTGGATTTAGCTTTGTTAATATTGTTAATCTGAGTAGCTGTCAATAACAAAGGAAAATCCCCAGTTAGTTGATTATTATTTAGCCTGAGCGTTAATTCACTTTTGTTTTCATACGCTTTTGCCAGACTTCGTTTCTGGCCATCTGTCAAATCTATCGAATACTTTACGTAAGTCATATATATTATAAGTTAGATTAAACTATTACCAATTCATTTCCAACAGTATCAATAACTACATCTTCTTCCTAGAGAACCAGAGCATAAGCTTTATAAGGAGCCCCCGGTGGTATATTTAGCTTATATCTCAAACTTAGTTGTTTTGGATCAATACTGACTTCATTTTCCTTGTAACTTAAATCGAAATATATCATTCCAAAGGAAGACTTTTAAAATTACCAACATAGGGTAAAGTGTTTCTATCATTCTTTTGTAAGAATAATTAATAACATCTATAAATATATGTATAATATTATCATAACAGTATTCAGTTTCTGGATAATAAACACCATTTCCAACTTCCAGTCTAGTTGATTGTAAATAGCAATTAGTATTAACAGCATTTAGATGAAAAGTATCCAAAAGGTGAGGATTTTGCTCTTGGTGTGAACTCTTGTCTGATCTTTGCAAATAAACAAAAACATGTTTGGGATTTTTAACACCAACTGTTATTCTAAATACATATTCGGTTGCTTGGGTACTTCCGCTTTCTTGTATCATTTCACGAAGATAAGTCCATCTTGTTGATGTCATATGATTTGATATAACATAAGCCAAACCATCTGAGTTAAATATCATTTTAGATATCCACAAAACTAATTTATTAATAACCTACCGGCCATCATCACTAGCAGCTTTGAAAATTAGACCATCATCAGCCGCCAGTTGCAAGCTAATCAGACTTTAACCTGGAGGCAGCATGTTTGTTTCCAAACCTTCAAAGAAGGAATATTTGTTTAATATAATTATAGAATCAACTTTTCGATTAGTTATGATTAAAGCATGGCGAGCTGCAACAATAGAATTACTTATCAAATCACAGTTTATATATAAAGTATCAATATAATTTGTTATGTTTGGTACTACTGTCCCAAATTTAGTTTCTCTAATAACCGAATCTTTGTCAAACCCAATCAAAGTGTGAGAGTTTGATTCCCTTAAATCAAGCATAACGTTATTATGAATGGTAACTAAACATTTGAAACTTGATAAATCAAATTCAATTTTTATCGGGACAGGTGAGTCATCAGGTAAATCACCATTTACAGTCAATGTTTCTTTTATATAATTATCGATATCGGCATAACTGTAAGTTCCATTTGTAAAAGTAATACTTTTCCAATCTGTCCCATTGTGATACCTTATCACTTTGTTATTAAAATCCTCGCTAATATTATACCATGAGTGAGTCATATAATTAATGTTATCGAGCCCAATACCATACTGTTTGTTCTTGTCTAATATCAATGGTCCATCAAATACAGTAAAATTACTCGGCGTATTTGAGCTATTAATTAATGCGGCTCTTTCTGATTATAATACAATCTTTTGTTCCATTATACATATTAGTAGATAAAATTAAGCACCTTTGTAATAAAGTTTAAAGCTTGATTCTTCAAAATTGAAAACTTGAGTAGTGTTACCTATGTTGAATGGAGAGATGGTCCAATATTTAGATTTTGAAAGATATGCTTTAAATGTTCCTTTGAGTATTCGTTTACCGTTTTCTATTTTTGCTTGAGCACGCGATTCAAACACACTAAAAGACTCCACACCACGATTGTTTGTATTTACATCAGCATATGCAAGGTCTGCTTCAACTATATAACGCCCTGGTTTTACAATTACCAAGCCTCCACCCAATTCTGTAGCATATTCTCCTTTTTTACAAATGGATTGGTAGGACCCAGTTCTGCGTTGAACATTCGGACCCATTTCGTCGTTCAACATTCGGACACAGTTCTGCGTTCAACACTCGAACCCAGTTCTGCGTTCAACATTCGAAGTCAGTTCTGCGTTCAACATTCGAATCCAGTTCGGCGTTGAACATTTGGACCCAGTTCCGAATTCAACATTCAAAGCCAGTTCTACGTTGAACATTTGAACCCAGTTCAGCATTATAATAATGTTTCTTTCGTAATGATATCATTATAACATGCAACTGAGTCGATTAAAGAAGCACTGTTCATACCAGTACATACTTTGTTGACTTCTAACATTTAGCGGTTAACTGAACGCTATATGTTAAATTTTATAACATTTAGCGTTTAGTAATTTTTAACATTTAGCGGACGTTTTAACATTTAACGTAAGATATTTTAACATTTAGCCGAAGTTTTAACATTTAACGGAATGTTAACATTTAGCGGTGCTAATAGTAATTCATCATCATGGTTTATAAAAAATGTTCCACTCTTGTTTTTGGTTTTCCAAACAAAGCCAGAACATGGAAGTGGCTGACTCATTGCCCATCCATAAAGATTATTTGCATCAAAATACATTAAAAAGTTGTTTTCCTCGTTAGGGTTATAATCAACTACATGTGGATTGTTTGCTTTGGCATATCGTTTTGATACCATACTAATTCCACCACGCATACCTTTTTCTATAAATAAGTGCATGTTAATGTCTGTCAAAAGTTCTAATTCTATTTTTGAATGTTTAAGTAAAGCATCCCAAGATAATCCAGGTGCTGTATAGTAATGTAAAGCATCAAGTTTGTATGCACTCATACATGTTTTTCTAAAAGTTTGGAATACATCTGCTAACAGAGTTACATCAGTTTTTAGATATAAATCATGATAGTCTCCAAGAGTTTTACAGTTAAACAGTTAAACTCTTTCCATATTTTTTGAGCGTATTCGTAATCTTCGGAACTTATACTTTCATCTGAAAGACTACTGTAAAACTTTTCTATAGGCGGTAATTGCGTTTCCTTAAATCTTTCCATACTGTCCATATATTCGTACGGATAAACACCTTTTCGTAAAAGTAAATCTGTTTGTTCCCCAAACTGATTTTGGTAATTTTGAAATCAGATTTGTCTGTTGCTTTAACCAATTTTTCCAAAGACGAAGCCATAAACTGAAAGCTATCCAAGAATCTAAGTTGTCCGGCACTAAATGAGATATACTTTTCAGCGTTGTTTGGAATGCATGTAATATTACCTGTCATTTTATGTATTTTTTGCATTATAAGATGACTATCATATCCTTTGAGGTTGTGAAATACAACAGGGATGATTGTTTTATTTGGTTTTATTTTTAGTTTTAGGTTGCAGTTTTTATGTGCTGCACCTCTGTATTCTCCTGTAAAATGACAGTGGTCTCTTACTTTGCCGTTTTTACCACATTTCCTACCTATTTCATTCTCGCATATCCAGCAGTGTGTTGCTTTTTCATAATCTTCCTCATTTTTGTTGTGTC
>JAWPHD010015511.1:0-54889 GCA_037043455.1 Cyrtodaria siliqua | reverse complement strand
GGATGTGACCGATTAATGGAACTCAGTGAATCGTACAGCTAAGACACTTATTTAGTCACACTGTCTCTGCATGTTTGAGTTTTATTAGTCATGTATAAGCTAAGCATGCTCACTTTGAACACGAGTGTCCTCTGCAATTATCGGTGTCTGATGGGCTCTCATGGTTGGCATCTACTATCGTCTTTATGCTAATCTCACCTGGGGAACTATCTTCACCTAAAGGTATATATGTGTTATATTATCAAAACAAATATAAGGAAAACAGCATTAGAAAATGTGTAAACGTTTGAATTTCTCTGTTTAGAGTAAACCTTTAAATATATAAGATTGATCAGGTTTAAAAATATATATCAATAAATAAAAATATCCCATTGGGAACAATAACAATGTATATATGAGCTAAAGATAAACAAATTGGAAAGTAATTATAATACACTGAGTTAATTATTTCTATACAACCAGCTGATTTGATTATTGTTCCGATATCTTTATTTTCCTATTGCTGCTCTTCAACATTATTATCGTTATTGTTATTTACTATATTTGTTTATCTATTCCAATTGGCTTTTCGATCATTTCCTCATGACCATCTATGTCTGATATTACTTTCTCTTAGTATGTATTTACTTACCTTCAGTGCTTGCTTGAACGATATTTGCGATATATTCAGTTTCAGAACTAATATATATTCTGTTCCGAACTGAATCCCGGATTGTCTGCAACACCAGTTTTAGCTTCTTTCTTCACCTTCTTTACTATTATCAACATTCTCAGATTCATCACCTGCTTCTAAACCTTCATTGAAAGTCACGTTAGTCGCATGTCCCTTCACCAGAATTGGATGAATCGTCATCTTCATCCTGCTGATCTGCTCTTACATTAATCGTGCATGCGTGTAGACTTTTCATCATCAGTATTGGAATCTATCTGTTCTATTTTTTCTAAATTACCAGAGGTATCGACAATATCAGAATCACGTGCTTCAAAAGCATGTTCATTAGTATCATCGACTTGATGCTGTTGGTTTTCCAGCATTACCAGCTATGTTATCAGTAGTTTTCATCAACTGGTGCTTCTTCTAGTCCCTGACTCATCTACTGAATCAGAAAAGGAGTATAAACATACAATATAGGTATCAAACCACTAATTGTTTTTCCAATTGACATCAATGCTAAATATGTCACATATTAATGATTTGCTTTCAGCGTTCAAATCAAGTATGGATAATGCAGCTGTGTAATTTGTATATAGAAAAATAGCCTTCAATTGAAAACTTGTGAGGTTATAAGACATGTAAGAAAGGTATAGTTTGTTCTCAATTAAATAGGACCATAGGTACAGCTGTTTGGCAGTTGGGATAATTGCTCTAAAAGGTGTATATTTATGATTCCGGGAGTTGGAACATGTATCAACCAATAATCTCAATTACAACTAACGAATACACTTCTTATACAATTCAACAACACAATAGGCCATCCTCACACCCCACTACTACTAAAGACCCTTTCCGACTAAAAAGCTGGGATTACTTTTTAATAATAGGAACTACATTAGCTCCTACACAACGCGCGGAGGTTTCATATACCTTCGGAAGTTTATATCCAATTGGATGGTGGTAAACTTATGAAACAGGTTCCCAATAAGAAAGTAATTGCTTATTCGAGTTTTGGAGAGTTAGGTTTTTGATCTAAAACAAAAACATCATAGCGAAAACACTATAGTCAGTCTCGAGGTCTTCATCAAGAATAAGGTACACCAAGTGAATAATACACATTATTATATAACCTATAAATAGACGCGTTTTCATTGGCTAAAAAGTAATTTTTTAGAAAAAATATCTAGCGATATTGACCTGTTTTTTTCTGATATTGACCAGTTTTATAAATAGTAACAGGGGAAGACAGTTGGTCAATATCAAAACAATATGATAAATTGAGGGTTATATAATAAAACAGTTATGGACTTTTCAGCTGTTATACATGATGTTGATATGTACCAAAAAATCATTATTGATTTTTTTGGTGCATATCACATCATGTATAACAGCTGAAAAGTCCATAATTGTATATTACTCTGTCAAATCTTATTGGTCTTGTAGTATTACATATTCAGTATACCCACCTTGAATAACAGTGTCTGCGCCAGTCTTAATGTCCGATATGCCATTATTGCTAGCCTCTGCTGCCTCTTCTGTCTTCTTCTTCATACTAATCAAAGGAGCACCAGGGTTCGTATCTTCACCTAAAGTCGTGCAAATGTTTTTATTGCAAACTGATTAAGTGTGCCCGTGTTGAGTAGATATAATGAAACGTGTGCCTCGCCTCTGTATATGATTTATAGTGCATGGATCGGATGTCATATTCTGATTGTTATTCGAAAAACAAAAACTTATGTATACTAAAACTGATTATAAATATGTAATTAAAATTATTCGATATATGCACGTGTGTTTCAGGTTTAATAACATAATTTTTAAATTATATACGTTGACAAAAGATAATCAAAGTACTGAAAGTACTGAGAATGCAAGGTTTGATAGGAAAGACTGTATGAATATTTGCGCGATTGCTGCACATTTAAAAGTTTCATAGATAGGATACAGTTTAAGCCAATTTGGTGATCTTGGGCGACCTACAAAGATCTTAGAGGGTCGATCCATTCCAAATATATTGTGATCACTTGTCATTAAACTGATCTAGACTAGAATATTATTTATCCTGAAACACTGCACTCCTGGTGATAAATGGCATCGGATACATGAAGATCATGTACCGTTTGAATGCGGGCATACACCTCATTAGAACAAGATTTTTTGTTTCGCATGCTTCAACTATTCGCTCCTGAAAATTATAGGTTCTTACAGAAAATATAGATTTGGTTTCATTTCCGAAGCTTGTTAACCCTACTGGTTTGCCATAAAATAGGCAGTCTTACCTAAATGAAAATGATCTCTCAGAATTAAGAGTGCGCTGCGGGTCGTCTTTCCCTGTAGTAGCTTCACATTTTCTCTTGTGCCCTGCTATTGATTTAGGACTGATATACGTAGCTCTACATGTTTCATGAGCATTTTGCCCAGGCTGTACAAATAACTTGTCGCCGAAAGTAAAACAGATCTACTATGACAGCTATGCTATCATAAAGAAACTGCAGAAACTGCAGAAAACATGAACTTGAAGATATAAGACTGTATTCTGTTATCATGATTAAATAAGTGCTATACATTCCGCGAAGTGTCGACTCGAAGTACGCTGACATTTTTGTTTAGTTAATATTGTGAAAAAACGAGGTATGAAACTGAGAACGAAACGCAATTGCTCATTTTGATACTAAAATAGTTTTTAAACACATCCTTTTCTCGTCAACCTACCTTATAAAATCATCCAAACATAAATAGAAAAAGTAGTATGTATAAATGCATACAGGAATTAATTTAGGGTACAATTTTCAAATGCAAATAACTTCAGAGGTACGAACAGGCAAGATTGTAAATGAACTAGTAACCAGATAGCGCAATTATCCGAATTTCGAAATACGCTACAATGTTTTTCTTCTGAAGCAAATTTGACCAATTCTTGTTTTCTAATCACATATTTATATATTGTTTTAGAAACAATTGAAAAATATTCTGTTGCAATTTGTCTGAAGTGTTCTGTTACTTTCACTTGCTAATACAACACTAAGGTGCGCGTGACGTCATATCGTGTTTTTCCTTGATGAGAAAACCTTACAAAAATTCGCTTGAAAAAAAAATCGCCCAAAACTCATACATAATGAGATTTTCGTAGAGTTGCTGGACCTGTTTAAATGCATTATAGTTGTTTTCAGTATCCAGTACGTTCGTCTAGAATAGATCAGCATACATGTAGGACTTGAAGCCTCGATTTATGAGAAAAAAATGTAGGTTATCCGCCAGATGGCGATGAGGAGATGCCAAAGGCAATGGCTATGTATGCAACTTGAAAATCAACCTTGCATTCAAAAAGTGTGCTTTTTATCAAATGCATTTGATCAATACATTACTGACATATACTCAGTTGCAAAAGAAACTGGACACATTGATACTTTGACTTTACACCCTGTCCTCTTTATCAAGGGACAGTCCCTTAATGATTCGACCTATTGAAAAACAAATGACAACAAGATATTGGCAATGGAATGATAAAAACTTTGATACCAAATATGGCATATTCATTTTGGAATTTGTCAATTTAATTCTAAAAACACATTATATTCGGTTATGTACACGAGGAAAATATAAGCAATAAGAAATGTATAATGCAATCTATATAACTGTGAATTTCTCCGTTTATTACCATCAAATATGAAAGATTTATAGTGTTACAAGTATAATATGCACTCATTTTTCGGATAATACCGTTATAATATATTTAGTAAATGTAACCTTTCTTTGAATTCCTTCCCTCTGATGGACTTCGAGACCTGAAATATTCAAAATGAAATATCATGTATAATACTAGTATACAAGTTGTATAGACGTTCAAAGTGGCATATTTATAATATGACATATTTTTACAGCAAGCTAGCAAAATGTGATTTAAGCATATTAGATTTTACAAGGTATGCAAATGGATCGAGTCACAATATGTTTCAACATTAGTTGTGGCCCTTCCCTTACAAAGTATATTATGCATGATTTTGCTGATCGACACATGTTTGTGTATTATTATTTAACTGAGTTGTAGCAAAACATAAAAGTTACTTAAAGTCTCCCACAGAAATTGTAGGTCACAAATTCTTTCAAGTACACGTCTTTTTTCGACGTACACTTTTTAATTATTTTTTTCGACGTTATTTGACGTTGGTAATGCTAAATTAAATTTACATTTTACTTAAACCTTTGCAATACCAGGTATTGAATTTTTTACAGTTGAAGTTTGTTTGTTGTACAGAAGGTTTCTAGTTGGTTTGGATTTCAGGCAGCTTTGTAGCTAATGCTATTTAGGAATCGCTATTCCCCATCCCTGCCCCACCCCAATAATAAAATAAAATAATAACAGTAATTACAATAATAGTAACTCTCATTACATTTGTTTGCGATATTATTCAATATAGGTTTATTATTATTTACTTATCTGCTATTCCGTGGAAATACTTTCACGGGGTACAACCCCTCTCCTCCCTCTCCTCCCTCTCTCTCTCTCTCTCTCTCTCGCACGCACGCACGCACACACACTTTCCCAGACTTAGCACTCATTCACCCTCATGGTGTCATTGTGGTGCTTCGATGTTCACCTAACGGAGGTTTAATTTCCAAAGTATGTCCCCATTGGTAGAAAAAACAATGATAAGCATATGTTTGAAGAAACCTCTTCCATTTCATACCTGATTCCATGAACGCCGGCACTATCACTTTGCTCAGGGTTTCTAGAACCTGACCTTGGCCTACTTCTTTCTGCAGAACTGTCTGACATTGACATTTGTCTTTCAGTGGAACTTCTTGATCTACTCTTAACCGGACTTGCAGAACCATGTCTGCTATTGTCTTGACTTGACTCGCTAAGCTTGGCAGGGTCTCCCGACTCTTTACTTTGTTGAGCGTCTGCGCTACCATATCTTGCAGGGCTCGCTGATCCGTCTATACTTTTTAGAGAACTAGAGCTACCCGAGGAAGCGTGTCTATCAGATGTTGTAGTTGCAGTTCCCTGCCATTGTGGATAAGCGGACCCATCGTTGTGTTGAATCCCTGATCCATTCCTAAGCAGACCTTCTGCACTACCACTGGGTGGGGAACCGAAACTAATTTGCATTGGGTTAGATGAATCGATTCTAATTCGGTCTGGGCTCGCTAAGGTACCACTCATAGGTGTACTACCAGGGCTCCCCAATCTACTGCCACCTGGTATCCCTAAAGTTATAAAAGTAAACAACAGTGACACAAAACAACGTCTAGTCATTGTAAGCTTAAGCACTTATGTTTAAAATATAATCTTGATTGATTTGACACAGTATCATGGTCTTTTATGTACAAGATTAACAAGATTTTTAATTTCGGTCCTTCAATTACAAGTTGTATAAAACGTTTTTATCGTAATATTGAATCCTCTGTAAAAAGGCACATGTCAGAATGGTTCTATTTACAGAGAGGTTGTCGCCAGGGCGATTCACTGTTACCTTACCTGTTCATTCTCTGCGCCGAAGTGTTGGCAAAATTACTAAAAATAAATCCAAATACTAAATGTATTAATACTGATGACAAAGAAGATTTAGTATCCCAGTATGCTGACGAAACAATACTGAATCTAGATGGCTTCAGAGAATCGTTGTATAACACGATATGTTAACGCTAAAATATTATGCAAGAATCTCCGATCAGTACAGATAGAACAAAAGTCATATGGTTTGGATCAAGAACATTCCTTGTTGTAAGATGACGATATTTGTAAAGTTTAATGAACACAGGTCAACTACTTTTCAAGTTGTAGGTAAGGTTAGGTTGCCGGTCAAAGTTTGACGACAAACGGACGATGGACAAAGTGATATTGCTAGGCAGGTGACACAAAAAAGTGTATGTTTGTTAATTTTGTTTTCAGGGTGATTTATCAACACTACCGTAGAGCCATTATTGACCCTTTGACTTCATTTACACACACTTGGTGATTGTCTAGGGAATACTGATCATGTATGTAAACATTTCCAATGGTTCTTAAGAAGACAACTTTTGTGGTTTTACTAATAAACCCCTAGTACCAACGTTAAATCCTCAGGGCACTGAGTCATTTTCGAACACGATTGGTAGAGGACGATAACTGTTACATGCATTACAGAGAAGGAGGTTTTTCAAGATGTTCCCTCTACAAGTCTGCGTAAAACACGCGACTCCTAGGAAAGGATGGAGGATAGCACGTTCGAATCTGAATATGTCCGAGTCCCACAGGTGCTACTGGACTGTTTGGGTGTTAACATCCTCAAACGCCGGACGAGGCTCGGTGAAATGTATTCCCTAAGGACCCAATAGCACCAGTGGGACTCGAACCCGTTATCTCCGGATTCAGATCCGAACGTGCTATCCTCCACCCTTTCCTAGGAGTCGCGTGTTTTACGTAGAATTGTAGAAGGAACAACTTGAAAAATCTCCTTCTCTGTAATGCATGTTAACAGTAATCGTCCTCAACCAATCGTGTTCAAACGATGACACAGTGCCCTGAGGGTTCAACGTTGGTACTAGGGACCACAAAAGTTGTCTTCTTAAGAACCATTGGAAATGTTTACATACATGATCAGTATTCTCTAGACAATCATCAGGTGTGTGTAAATGGAATTAAAAGGGTCAATAAGAAGCATATGGCACTAAGTGATTAATACATGTATCAACACTGGCAAATCATATTGATCTGCTAGCATAATAACAAATTTAATATACTGACCTTGAATAACAGCGTCTGAGCCAGTCTTGATGTCCTGTAGGTCATTATTGCTGGCCTCTACCGCCTCTACTGTCTTCTTCTTCACACTAATCAGAGAATCAGCAGGGTTCGAAACTTCACCTAAAGTCGTGCATGTATGTGAATTTATTGCAATTTATAGACTATATTAAGTAGATATAATGAATTGTGTGCCATCGCCTCAAAGTGTATTTATAGTGCACTGATCGGATGTCTGATGTCTGATTGTTATTGACAAAAAAAAAACACACACTGATATATACTGAAGCTGATTATAATATATACATATAAATTATTCGATAAATGCATGTGTGTTTCAGGTTATATAATTTTGAAATTATGTATTTATTTATAAATCATTTTTTTGCATCGAATTTTGACTTACGTTCATGACGTTGGCAAAAAATGACATACTAAAGACAAAATGTGTACTTCGTTTTGTTCTTTATTTTCATGTAATAAATACATTACATGAATCATGCCAATATGTTAATAATTCTTCAGTTATCCACGGTGATTACTCCATCTACACGTCTTATGAAAGTGAGCTTATAATAATTTATAATGCAACTATAATATGCATTCATTTTTTGGATAATACCGCTGTTACAGTAACACATTTTATAATAAATGTAACCTTTCTTTGAATTCCTTCCCTCTGATGGACTTCTGGACCTGAAATATTAAAAAATTATGTATATATATATAATACTATTATGCACGTATTATAGACTGCCAAAGTGGCATATTTATAATATGCAGGTTTACAACAAGCTAATAACGTGTGGTTTAAATATATTTTATAAGGTATGCAAGTGGATCGGGTGGCAATATATTCTTACAACATTAATTTCCTTTCTATGTGTATTGTGCACGATTTTGCTGATCGCCAAAACCAGGTGTTTCTGTATTAGGACTTGTGCAATTATTGCAAGATCAGGTACATGTTTTGGCTTTTATACCGTTGCAGTTTGGTTGTGGTACAGCAGGAATCTATTTGGTTAGGATTACAGCAAGCTTGGTAGCTAATGCTATTTAGGGATCGATAGACCCCATACCCACTCCACCCCAACTAGAACTATCACTGAAGGTGGTGAATATCCCCGTTTCCAACAAAGGGACATAATTCTGTAACAAATTAAGCAATCCACCATGGGTGATGTAGAGGGACTAAGACCATCAGTTGTTATGAGTATATGAAGTTTGGGAACAACCCATTCAAGAGTGTTTGAAAAATGCTAGTAATTAAACAGTGTTACGCGGCGGAACGGGACGAAAATGTGTTACTCGACGCGACGGGGCGTGACGGGACAAACATGCGTTACGCGACGCGACGTTACGGACAATGTGATTCATATATAGCCCCCACTTCACTTTGAGAAAGCGCGGGTATAATAATAATACAATAACAATAATTACAATAATTTCAATCATAGTAAAAAGCTCATTACATTTGTTTGCGACATTATTAAATGAAGGGTTATTATTGTTTACATATCGGTCATTCAGTGCAAGTACTTTCCTGGAGTACATCTCTCTCTCTCTCACTCTCTCTCGCGTGCTCGCTCACACACACTTTCCCAGACTTAGCACTCATTCACCATCATGGTGTCATTGTGGTTCTTTCGTCTAACGGGGATTGGCTGCTGTCTAATTCCCCACAGGTGGAAAAAATATAATAAGCATATGATTGAAGAAAATTCATACCTGATTTCATGAACGCCAGCCCTCTCACTTCCATCAGGGGTTCTAGAACCTGACCTTGACCTACTTCTCTCTGCAGGTCTGTCTGACATGGGCATTTGTATTTTCTGGGAACTTCCCGATCTACTTTTGACTACACTTGCAGAATCATCTCTGCTATGGTCTTGACTTGACTCGCTAAGCTTGACAGGGCCTACCGACTCTTTAGTTTGTTGAGCGTCTGGGCTGTCATATCTTTCAGGGCTCGCTGATCCATCTTGACTTTTCAGAGAACTAGAGCTACCGATTTGTTCTCTAGAAGTTCGTCTATCCGATCCTACAGAAACATCTGGGCTATTGGATCTTGCAAGGAAACCTGGGCTGTTATATTTCTCAGGAGATTCAAGGTTTTCAGAACTTCTCGGGGAGCCATGGCTTCCTAATTCTGCTGGATAGCCCGGACTCTCAGATTGTGCTTGGGTTGCAGTTCCCTGCCATTGAGGATACGCATCGTTGTGTTGAATCCCTGATTCATTTCTTAGCAGATAATCTGCACTTTCATGGGGTGGGGAACCGCAACTACCTTTCATTGGGTCAAATGAATCGACACTAGTTTGGTCTGGGCTCGCTAAGGTACCACTCATAGGTGTACTAACAGAGCTCCCCAATCTACTGTCACCTGGGATCGCTAAAGTTATAAAAGTAAACAACAGTGACACAAAACCAACGTCTAGTCATTGTAAGTTTAAAACTTATGTTTAAAAGATAATACTTATTCAGAAATAGGCTTCATCTACTTACACAAACAAAATTCGACACAAGTAATCAATAGCACATTATTTTGCCAAAGTGTTTTTTTTAATCATCGCTGCCCATTATCTCAAACATCGTTTGTTGTTTGATTGATTTTTTACATCATTTTAGCACATGCTAGGCCATATATGACGGATTTTCTTTGTATTCCGGTATTGCGTTTATGCTGGTTCAAGTTAGCACATGTATAATAGTCAATATTAACGCATAATTTATTGAACAGTGTCCAGGTAGCATATCAATACGGAAGAATAATTGCAACACATGCTCAGTTCACCGACAGGACGTAAATGTTTACTTTACAACCTGGAGTGATATCTGTTCGACCCATTAGTGTATAACTGTTCGAACTACGTCAGAGGGTCACGTTACGATAAACCGGAAAAAAGAAATATGTAACAAAAGTCTCGAATCATTCAGACACATTTGTTTTTCTAGATATTTTGTTTACCTATTTACTGTTCTGTATAAAGTATAATTGACAGATATTATTGTTTGTTTCTGCAACATTTGTGTTCTGAAATATTTCCTTCTGACTTGCAAGGTCTTGAACATGTATTACATTTCATGATTTGAATAAAGGTCGACGCAATCGAAAGATTACCTGGAGCGTGACTGTTTGCAGGACTGGCCGAGCTGTGTATGGCGGGAGAGCCAGCAGGACTACGCTCATCTAAAACACATATATATATATACATGACATGAGTAGATCAGTATGTAAGTTAGTGTGCAGGTCGCAATGTTCAAAAGTTACATTACTAGGATAAAGATCAGACCGCTTGTGAAATTACTACTAGGTTGCCATAGTTACAGGAAACAAGTGCTCAACATGGTTTGTCCATTGCTATGAACACAGATAAAACCATCCTAAATTATCTGATTTCCTTTACTGAAGTATTCGTGATGACTTAAAATGAATTATTCTTTGACGGAAAATCAATGCTCCTAAAATAATATCGGAAAAACATTGTGATAAACTAAAAGGTTGTTCCACGGAACATTTGTGTCGCCTGTCGATAAGTCATATATGTTTTTGCTAGTTGTCACAAAAAAACTCTGCAGCTGTTACATTCAACAGTGTTCAGCTGTCATGTCATGTTTTTTATGTGTTTATATGCTCATATGTTTGGCGAGATACGTTTGTATAAGTCAATAAATTGTATGTGCTGTCCTGTCCTTATTTTAAGTTAGGCCAGTTATGAGCTTGATACGGTTGCAGGTTAAAGTTTTATGGAAAGAGGCATAACTCTGCAAATATTGAAGTCAGAGTTATTGGGCATGTATACCAACATTCCTTGAAGAAATGTTATATTTAAAGAATTGGAGAACTATTTCTCAATTAAACGCATCTTACAGATTCTGAGCTTCATTTTCCATAGCTTTCGGTTTAAAACATGTTCTATGCTCGATTTTTCATGACGATCAAACTGGTTTCTTACCAGGTAGATTCGAGGGAGTAAATATACGACTTACTGTATGACATTTTATTCTACGCAGAAAAGTAACGTATTCCATGACTTCTGCTCTTGACTGACTTTGCAACTGCATTTGACACAGTATCTGGACTTTTATGTACGAGGTTTACAAGATTTTCTATTTTGGCCTTTCAATTATAAAATGTATAAAACGTTTTTTCTTAATACTGAATCCTGTTTACATGTCAGAATCGTTCTGTTTACAGAGAACGGACGACAGGTGATTGACAAAGTGATCCCAACCAAAGTGTCTACCATGCTAGGCAGGTGACACGAAACAAGTTTATGTTTGTTAATTTTGATTTTCAGAGTGATTTATCAACACTAACGTAGAGCCATTATTGACCCTTTGACTTCATTTACACACACTTGATGATTGTCTAGGGAATACTGATCATGTATGTAAACATTTCCAATGGTTCTTAAGAAAACAACTTTCGTGGTTTTACTAATAACCCCCTAGTACCAACGTTAAACCCTCAGGGCACTGAGTCATCGTTTGAACACGATTGGTTGAGGACGATAACTGTTACATGCATTACAGAGAAGAAGGTTTTACAAGTTGTTCCCTCTACAATTCTACGTAAAACAAGCGACTCCTAGGAAATGGTGGAAAATAGCACGTTCGAATCTGAATTCGGAGATAACGGGTTCGAGTCCCACTGGTGCTACTGGGTCCTTAGGGAATACATTTCACAGAGCCTCGTCCGGCGTTTGAGGATGTTAACCAAGTGGTCCTGTGTGTATCCTCCGGACACGTATTATGAAGCATTGGAATACAAATAACCTATACTACGTTGATGCGCCATTAAACAACAATTCAATTCAAGTCCTGTGTTTATACAAATAGTTGCAATCCACCTAAATTATGTTTAGTATTTAACCTTCTTTTCAATCAAAGCAGATCGACTAGATTTTCAAATTTTGTATATTAGGTTCGGTCACTATTTATTTAGTGTTCAAATCGCATTGCGTTTGCGTTATTATATAACTATTTAGATTCCCGAGAGGGTGACAGTGACTATTGTCAACCTGAAAAAATAATGTCGACCGAGGTAGAGTCCTCATCCGCCTCGGTCGACATTATTTATTTTCAGGTTGACAATATTTCACTGTCAACCTCATATGAATATAATATTCATACAAGAGGCCCAATAGGCCATGTGGACGCTCTCGTTGCTAACAATGGCTATTATTATAGATGTGGAGAGGATAAAGATGGGACGTGAGATATTACTGGTTTTCAAACTATTCTGAGCTTTAACTGAAGGGCATGTGAACGCTCTCCTGGCTAACAGTGGTATTATTACAGGTGAAGAGGGGATCAGGATGGGTCGTGAGATATGACTGGTTTTCAAACTATTCTGAGCTTTAACTGAAGGGAATGTGGACGCTCTCCTGGCTAACAGTGGTATTATTACAGGTGATGAGGGGATCAGGATGGGTCGTGAGATATGACTGGTTTTCAAACTATTCTGAGCTTTAACTGAAGGGCATGTGGACGCTCTCCTGGCTAACTGTGGTATTATTACAGGTGAGGAGGGGATCAGGATGGATCGTGAGATATGACTGGTTTTCAAACTATTCTCAGCTTTAACTGAAAGAAACATCTCACACTTTAATACCATGGTATAAACATGACGAAATGAATATCTTACTATTATAAACATTCTGTGAACTTTTGGTGTGGATTGTATAGAAAATAGAAGTGGTATGGTGGTTACAGGGTCAATGCTTTGTAATATCTGCAGGTTCAAGGACAGATAACTCACTTTGATAACATGGAATTTGCATGGTTGAAGAACCTATCCAAGATCTTATTATTGTACGCATTGTGTAAAGGTTTTGTTAAGATCGGATGAAAGATTGAAGTGTTATATATAGCGGTCACAAAAACAATAACTCCCTTCAAAAACGTTAGATATGTCGAAGATCGTATTGTTACACACATTCTATACACGCTTGGTTTACATTGGACGTAAACTCGAATGGCTTTAGATGTAACAAGGCCAACATATGCCATTTTTACTAATTCAAGGGTAGATAACTCATCATTCCATCGGATATGCATTGAATTGCTTGTTCAAGATCTGATTGTTATACATATTCTTTGAAAGTTTGGTTCGGATTGGGTTTAAACTGGAAGTGCTATAGTGGTAACAAGGTCAAACAATGTTGTTGTTTGTTTTGCAGATTCAAGGGTAATTAACTCGTTGATACCATCCCATATACGTGGATTAAGAACACTTATTGATCCTTATTCGTGTATTCAATGAATGTTTGGTAAGGTCAGATGGAAAATTAAAGTGTTCTTTTACTAACAAGGCCAAATTATAAAAATGTCGCTAATTTAAGGGCCATAAGTTAGATATTAGCAATCAAATATGTATGGTTCAAGAGCTAGTCCAAGATCATATGAGGCTCGAGTGCCAACAAGGTAGAATTATGCATTAAAACTTTTGCCAAATCAAGGGCAAATAACTCATCTATGATCGAATCTGGCTAATTGAATAACTCTTCCGAGATATTATGGATATATAAAACTGTGAAAGTTTGGTTAAGATCGGATGAAAATTGGAGAGGCTAGAGAGCCCGCAAGAAAAAAATAACGGGCGGACAGACGGGGTGTGGGTGGGGGTGCGGGGGGGGGGAGAGGCTAGAGCGCCCTTTAGAAAGAAATAACGGGCGGACAGACGGGGTGTGTGTGTGGGGGTGGGGGGGGGGACGTCATCCCATAAGCTCGCATGGCCTTCGGCCAGTAGGGCTAATAATGGTTCATTTGAATGGCAATACCATCGTTCATTGAATTGTTAAAAGTAAGTTATAACCACCAAATATGCTAATGTGTATTAGGTGGAATTTTAATACAATAAAAACCCATAAGTAACTCCCTACGGTCGCTACAATTAGTTTCTATTTTGTTAAAATCCTACTTAATAACACTAGTTGTACGCATGTTAATCTGACGCCTATGCATGGCAAGTACACTTGTAACCTGATATGTAGACATTTATCAGATATGTTGATATTATGTGCACGTATTTCGACAATAAAGATTAGTTGATCTTCGCTAGCGTTACTTAAGAAATACTGTGTAAACAAAGTCTAAATTTAACAAAATAAGTTTATGGTATGGTAAATCCTATGCTATTTGTATCGCAGAGGGATGATCAATGTATCAACATATTTAATAAAAAAAGGACCTTCTTTTCAAACGATATTTACGAAAACTATAGCAATTGTTAATTAACCTGCTTTACAGCACTTTAATAAGTATGTTCTTATTTCAATGTAAGTGGAGGTAACAATTTAAACACATAACATGATAATATTTAACAAGGTTCTACTAATTGCTCACGTTCATATTATGCTGTTTTATTCTATGGGAGTTAGCTATAATAAATACTTTAGATCACGAATTATATACGTGTCCGAGAAGAGTAACATAGGTCATGTCAGTGTTTTCAACTACGTCACAAAAATATAGACTGTTAAACTTATATTTGTTTCAGTATACACACACATATTTCATTATTGATTATAAAGAATTAAGAGCCAACTGATCTGCATAATACAGACGTGCACCACCATGTATATCAGCGATGTTATTATCACAGTAGCCGATTCTTACCCAACACCGGTATGGACACAATTCGTAGAACAGAGAACTGATTCTGCACATCGGTCACCTGACTCCCAGCATGGTCCTTCCATGTAAAGACAAAGGCGAGAGGCACGAAATGATGACCCACGTAAGCACTTGGCGTGAAACACTTGATTTTTAAATTAAACGCCTTTCCTGGATAAATTAAAAAATGAAATTAAGGGGCTCTCAAAATTCATAGTCATATTCCAAAAACATTTTCACGCCAAGACAGAACATTTTATAAGAATATTGAAAGTGTACAGGTCTTGAACATGCCATTTCTGACAATAATAATACATTTTAATCAGATAGGATTACTTTAGGGATGTCGACATCCTTAGAAAGCGGTCTGCGTTTAAATAAATCAGTAACCTAGATTGTTTTATCAGTCAGATATCACATGTGTTAGTATTTAGTCAATTGTGCGAAATGTAATGATTTTGTCTTACCTGAATAAATGTCCCGTTTCCATCTCACAACCTTGCCTTGACTGTCCGTTACTTGGAAGACACCAGTATTCCACAGGAATATACATCTGTGGAATTCTAGGGTACTATCCACATTTTCATTTTTGATGGTTATAGGAATGTAAACTGTTTTTCCAGGACGACTCGGCTTCTCTATCATACCATTGTCATTTGCGGCAGGATCTGACGTAATAGACACTTGTGTCGGACATGAAACCAAACTGTCCCTGAAAGAATAATATATTATTATACGTTATAATAACGTACACAATAAGTTCATAGATTAAACATATGAGCATTGATATAATTGTTTGAAACTTTTAGAAATTCTAAGTAAGGATGTGATTTTCCAAAAAAATAAGTATTTTAGTATTTTCAATACGAAGTATCAGAATTACCTCCAATATAATAACAAGAGGTCATTGACCTTGAAGCTCTACTGGTAGGTTCTGATAGCTAGATCAGCATTCCTGTGAAGTTTCATGAAAATCTGTCAAGTAGTTTCAGAGGAGTAGGGGCTGGGCTTCAAGTTTTTACTATATAACTCTATGTAAACAAAGATGGCCGCTGGTGGCCATGTTTAATGCCGCATCAAAATAATTTTCAACAAGAACCAATATCATGTCATGCTGATCATTTTCGAAAAAAATCCCATATCAATATCATTTATAGTTTTCACGAAGTAATCACTACAAACTCGTTTTAAAAAAATCTATTTTTAGCCCTGGCTGCCATTTTCGTCCGACCTGAAATTTTGTTAGGAACAACTAGACATCAAGAGCAATATTTCTGTTAAGTTTCATGAAAATCCTTCAAGTAGTCTCAGAGGAGTAGTCGCCAAAAGCTTTTCCTATATAACTCTATGTAAACAAAGATGGCCACTGGCTGCCATGTTTGACAAATGGAATCGAAATGAATCTTGGTTAGGATCAAGAACATGTCGCACCAGTAATTTTGGTAAAGGTTCCAATTCAATATCACTTACGGTTTTTGAGAAGTAGTCGCCCAAAAATTGCATTTTTTAAATATATTTTTAGCCATGGCGGCCATCTTGAATTTCCAGCCGACCTGAATTTTTGCTAGGATCAATTAGACATCAAGAGCAACATTCCTGTGAAGTTTCATGAAAATCTGTCAAGTAGTTAGAGGAGTAGACGCCACAAGTTTTTCCTATATAAATCTATGTAAACAAAAATGGCCGCTGGTAGGCATGTTTGACATCAAATCAAAATGTACTTTGGTAAGGGTCAACTACATGTCGTGCCAGTCATTTTGGTAAAAGTTCCAAATCAATATCACTTACGTTTTTTGAAAAGTAGTCGCCATAAAATCGCATTTTTAGCCGTGGTGGCCATCCTGAAATTCCGGGTGACCTGAATTTTTGCTAGGATCAACTAGACATCAAGCGCAACATTCCTGTGAAGTTTCATGTAAACGTAGTTTCAGAGGAGTAGTCGCCACAAGTTTTTCCTATATAACTCTTTGTAAACAAAGATGGCCGCTGGAGGCCATGTTTGACATCCGATCAAAATGAACTTTGGCTAGGAACAACTACATGTCATGCCAATCATTTTGGTAAAGGTTTCAAATCAATATCACTTATGGTTTTTGAGAAGTAGTCGCCACAAAATCGCATTTTACAAATATATTTTTAGTCGTGGCGGCCATCTTGACTTTCCGGCGGACCTTCCTGTGAAGTTTCATGAAAATCTGTCAAGTAGTTTCAGAGGAGTAGGGGCTGGGCTTCAAGTGTTTACTATATAACTCTATGTAAACAAAGATGGCCGCTGGTGGCCATGTTTAATGCCGCATCAAAATAATTTTCAACAAGAACAAATATCATGTCATGCTGATCATTTTCGAAAAATGTCCCATATCAATATCATTTATAGTTTTCACGAAGTAATCACTACAAACTCGTTTTAAAAAAATCTATTTTTAGCCCTGGCTGCCATTTTCGTCCGACCTGAAATTTCGTTAGGAACAACTAGACATCAAGAGCAACATTCCTGTGAAGTTTCATGAAAATCCGTCCAGTAGTTTTAGAGGAGTAGTCGCCACAAAAAAATGTTTATAGACAGACAGACGGACAGACGGACACCGCACCATGGCATAAGCTGTACCGATCTTTGATCAGTCGAGGTAAAAACAACTTATTTCGTTATACAAATGTATTGCTTTGAACACATTTAAAGTTTGACATTGACAATAATAATTGTCCATTCTGTCATTGTTTAAAAACTGCTAACATGTGTTCTCAAAACATTGTTTTTCTCAAACAAAACGTTTCAAATTCCGTAATTTTAAAATTACCTCCCTTTTTATTGAAATGAGACCAATTATGTACGCAAAAGTATGGAAAATGACACTGTTATTGAATTATTATTGTGTTTGCTATCGCTTCCCCAAGACCACACCGATGACGTAGGAGGAAACTACTGTGCTTTTCACCAGGTCCAGAGAACGATTTTCAATCGGAAAACAAATATTCATTACACGAAAATTCGTAACAAAACTTACATCAACTGAAAGATGTTTTTTTGACGCTTTTAAAGATCTCCGTGTCATCTAAATCGGTTCAGAATCCCCACCAACCCCGACTCTATTCCAACAGTTTATGACGTAAAGGGGAACAACTGCACGCTCATTCATTCTTGCGGCAAGTTTTCGTCGCGAACTAATGCGTAAACGGCCACTATTTTCCTACAACAGCATCGCTTTTCGCATAAACATGATAAAAGAGGCGCTACAAATCGGCGAGAGCACAGTATACAGCATACTGAATAAGGACAAACATGGTATTACTAATACTGTAAACGAGATGGTAGCAGCCGTCAGCACGGGAACTGGAAACATAGAACGACCAATGAAACTAGACACGTTTGCCAGAGGCGCCCTTAGACGAATTATTCACAAAATGTATGCTGGTGGGGAGTTTGTAAGCATTGTCAAAACACTCTTCAATTGAGCTTCAGTAGCATATAGCCTACTACCAAATCTAAAAGTATGAAATTTTTCCCAAGCACGATAAAAGGTTACACGTAATCAAAAAGAGGACGTAGTAGAAATGCTTTTCTTGCATACCGGACAAGGATATCCGTCATTTTACCGGGGGTAGATATTTCCATCTCACCCTAGGGTCGAGATAAAATTCACGCGCGCCAACATCCGGTATGCCGATAAACGTGCAAAACGTTACTAGCTTGCGGCATCAACGTACAACATGTCTCTGATACGCAAGAAAAAGAATCTATTATGGGTAATCGGCTCAGATAGGGAATTCCAACCATCGGTATAAGTGTTTAATCGATAAAAACACTTGTACTTCGGGTTGGAATTCCCTATATTCGCCGTATACACATGAACGATTCTTATAGCCTAACAGTAATAGTATATATATATTGTAATTATAATAAAGACACATTTCGGTAGAGGTCCTGTAAAATTTGAGCGTGAACAATGACTCAATAAAGCGCACATTTTGGAATGCTGAAATTGCCCATTGTCTTCAAGTGGCTTTGTTTCCATGAAATGCGGTCTCTCTTTTTTTAGTGTGTGTGTAGGGGTTGGGTGAATCATAAGATTAACATTTCCGAAGTTGTCCATAATAATTTGAAGCTAAATGTGTAATAAGTATACGCCACTCGTTACATGCTTACGGTGGAAGAATAAACAGAGTCGGTATGCGTGGGGTTGTTGTTATGTGTGTGATATGTGGGTTCATTTGTTTTGTTCTGGTTAAGGGAATGGTTGAAAGAATAAGTTCTTTTATGTGCACAGTATATGAGCGTATTTTAAATACTGGGTTAGAGAGTGTAAGAGAGAGAGAGAGAGAGAGAGAGAGAGAGAGAGAGTATTAATGTTTTTACTTTAAAAGACTAAACCTAAGTTTTATTTGAAGAATTAATTAATTGTGCATGGTTATCCGTACTTGAAGTTGATTTGTTAAGCTAGTACATATTTATACTGCAATACGATCATGTCTAATTATTCAAAGAAATTATGTTTTATTTAATATGGCAGTATTATATTATTGTATTGTTTTAGACGTCAATGCATTAATGAGCTCGATATATAATTATTAAAGCTACCTAGGCTGTGATGTGTATAATTTATGTGATACAATTATGTTTTATGTTGATTTTGTTTTTAAATAAATGCCTTTTACAATTGTTACATTTTATCAGGGAGTAAAGTATATTTTTACTCCCAGATTTTTTAATATTATGAGATTGTTGTAATTTTACTTATGATGAGTATTTGACTCATTAACATTAAATGTACAGCAAAAAACAACAACAGCTTACGTTTGTTATTATGTCATAAACTACGATTCTGCAAACCTACCCTCAACTTCGTTCTTCATCCATGACTGTTGCCATTTATTCGTACACACAATTCTTTTATTCTTGTGACCAAGGTTTTATTAACACGCGTTTTTAATACATCCTTGTTGTGGCAGCTTAATTACTAAATAACGCCGCTTCAACATTTAACACAACCAAATAAATTTAACGGGGCTTATTTTCGGGAAAATATGGAAGAGGCCCAGGTCCCATATTCTCGAAACTTGCTCAGCTAAAATCTTATGCTCAAGTTCAAAATTAATATATTTCTTTTAGCTGTAACTTTTTTCGGTGATTGTTTTTCTTCCCGAAACTTTCAGGACATTTGCAACTGATGATTATCTCGATTGGTGTAAAGTTTCATGACCGTTAAGTAAGATTTTAACATTTTTATAGCTGAGCTTGTGTTTGAGATTCCGACTCTTGGGTGTGCAAATCTGCAAAAAAGGTACATTTTAGATAAACTGTCTTCTATAAATGTATAATAATGTTGAGAAAGTTAGAAGGGGAAATAAAGCAAAAAAAAAGAAAGAAGATTTTAGACAAAGAGGGGAAAGGTCTGCGAAGTGGCCGAATCTTTATGAAGGAAAAAAGCCATGTACACTCAAGTGATATGAAAACGCAACACGGGAATTTCCGCTGTATATTGTATGTACAATATGCTGCTTTTAATCGAATGGTACATGGCTACGTAAGACCTTTCCTTTTGGAAAAAATACTAAAACAACAAATAATACAGCAAATAGTATTCCTTCAATGTTTCATTATTCACAGAGTACGCGTTTGGCTCATCATGTGAGCAAACTTAGGATGCAACATTTTTCAAACTATTTACGTTAAAAACAGTACTGAACTAGCTCAATTTTTCAAAGAGCTACTTCAACATTTATGAAGTTCTTGTTACAAAGTGTAGTGTGATTAAAACGTCTACAACATCACAGTTGTGTCCTTTCTCTAGTTAACTGCATCTTTCTTTTTAAAAAAACATCTTGGGATTTCTTTGGAATATTATGTGCAATTAAGTGTGCAGTATATACAATATATAGCGGAAATTCCCGTGTTGCGTTTTCATATCACTTGAGTGTATATTAAAGCGTTTCAGATATATGGTCGGCAATTATAACATATCGAACATTCACTAACCAGGAAAGATGTTATTGATTTCAAAATATTAAAATAATTAAAATCAACAGATTATAACTACGCATACGTACCTTTACCCATTTTGTTTAATTTGTTACAGAAACCCCGCATTTTAAGTCATATAATACCTTTATTAATGTCCAATAATGACTGTTTTCATTATAAAATATTAAATATAATCAAAACAGTCCAAAATAAACAAAAAAAACAATGTACATGCTTAAAATCTTTTAAAACTACTTTTATCTGCCCCAATTTTCAGCGTGCGCACCTGCAGTTCATAAATAAGATAAACTCCCCTTCAGTATTTAATGGACTATTCCATATTTTTCTTGTTTCCAAAAAGCTTACATAGGAAACGGAGGGGTAAAATGAACTTCGGCGGATTGTGTGGCGATTTTTGAACCGATTTAGATGATAAAGAGATCATTAAAAACATCAAAAATGCATCTTCCCATTGATGTTTGTTTTAAAGGGTATGTAGCGACACAGCCAAACTATCTTTATTATTGAGAGTTTTGAACTACTTGAATAAGGGTGAAAGAATAATCAAAATCTGATGATAAACAAAGAAGATATGATCTTTTGAAGTTTTTGCTGAAACGGATATGGAAGGGGCCATTTTGGAAGCTATGACATCACGGTTCTAAATGACCATATATGGAATATTTATAAATATGAAAATTTACTGATTTTTTTGGGAAAAAATTACATCGACTGTATGAAAAATATGTAATACTTAATGGCAATAATGATTTATATCACCAGTAAAAAAAATCATTCATTTGTAGTGATTTTCTTCATTTTAAATCATATTTATCAATAGTCCATATATGGTAATATGGAACTATGACGTCATAGTTCTAAAAATGGCGGCTCCCATATTCGTTTTAGAACAACCTTTAAATGGTCATATCTTTTTTGTCTATCATCCGATTTTGATAATTCTTTCAACTTTTTCTAAATTTTTCAGAACTCTCAAAATAGAGTTGTTTGGCTGTGTCGCTGCATTCCCTTTAATATGAAATTTCCCGTAATGAAAAAAAAACGATTAAAAATCGTTCTCTGGATCTGGTGAAAAGCACAGTATTGCATACAGTGCCTTTGAGACATAATTGCCAAAAAAACAAACCCACAAATCCCCACCGCTCCACCACACCCAGGGCCCCCGGAAATAGTCCGAGTTTGCGAATTAATACAATCGTTTAGTTTAAACTTATTTATTTTACATCGATTGTAACCAAAGCTCTATGAACTTATTTGAATCACTCTCGATGTCTTCCTGGGTAGAACCAGTACTAAGCAATGCAGATAAAGTGTCTTGCTCAGGGACACAACGCATATGGCAATGACGGGAATCGAACCCACGACTTTTGGATCATGGGTCCAACGCTCTACCACTAGACCACAGCGCTCTTAAATCGTTTGATATGCTGTTTATCTTTCATAGATGATTACATTATTTTTAGTGTATTTGACCTGCCCCGAGGGCCCCTGGGCTCGGGGGCAAAATTAATGTTGCTCTTGCCGTCATCATATGGAGAAGTCATATCCTAAGTTTGGTTGAATTCCGTTCAGTGGTTTAGGAGATGTGATAACGGACGGACAGAGAGACGGACAAACGGAGGCGATTTTAATATACCTTTTTTTTTTCAAAAACGTCGGTATGATAATGTATAAAAGTATGTTCCAAACATGTTTGCTTTACCTTTATCACCGCCTTTGTTTATAAATGATCTGGTTACATTATTAATTGTCATATCAATGTTACTTTATTATTGTGCCCGAACATACACGGCTCCGTATCTCGTCTAAGGAACTGACACGCATTTCATGTACAAAATTTATGTTTGTTCAGTTTAACGCAGTGTGACATAGTGTGGCATGACTCGAGTCTTCGCATACATTCTTTGGTGGTCAGGTTGGAGACGATTTTCATATGATATCGATATATCTTCTGAAAGTTATCTTCTTCAGGCTCATAACGGACATTCAACTGATTTTAAGGAATGTGTCTAACCCAAAAACACCGACTCCATGCGTTTTCATCTAACACTTATAATTTGTAAAGCGATGGCTATCCATGATTAATTTGTCGAACATGTACGAACATATTCAAATTGAATGTATGTCATGGCTAACGATTATTAACAATGGTTTTGCTGATTTAAGTTGAGGGTATGCATGTGCAAACGTGTTCTACAGAATATTGTTTCATTATTCACCGATTCAAAACTATTGTTTGTTCTTCTTTTAAATGTTAAGTTGAATGAAAAACATTGTTAATTTCTTTTTATTGTGTAAAACCTTAAATCAGCATTTTAACCTCTTTTTTTCTTCAGATAAACACGTATGTTTATATGTTTTCCAGGTATTATATTTCCTCCAAGTTGTCCCTTCTTCTCTTGTATGACCTCTTAATAAAACCGAACCATTTGAGGCTGTTTAAAAGCGGCCAACTTGTTTAATACTGAGGCCGAATTTCCGGCCGCGGCCTACACGTACATACCACCTGCTCAAATTACAATTGTAGAAGCCGAACAAGATTTTTTTATTTGTAAACGTTCCAAAAGGCAATCATTTCTTATTAAATACTTAAATTACCTGCTTTGGTTAATTTCCTGGTGAAGTTTATATTTCATGTGTACATCGGTAAGTTTATGACCAACAAAACTGGATTTTTTACTGCCGCAGTCTACGCCACACACTGCACAGAAGAATCGGTTTGATGCTGCCGTCTTTTCCCATTCTTCAAGAGTTTTCTTGATTTCACCAGACCGATTTTCATATACATCCTGAATTCCGCTTTCCCCAAACGCAAAATAATCACCCAGTTCGAACAACTTCCTGCGGCCCACAAGTACCTTCACAATATCTCTGAAAGGTACCTTGCGAAGAGTTCGAAATTCCTTTTCGTAGAATAACTTCAACTGTTCACGTCTGGAAATGTCGGGATAATCCTTGTCGCTCCGAAAATTTAAAAATTCCTCTGTCACCGTAAAGCATTGTGGTTGGTGGCCACGATTTACGCGTTTCGTATATGCCATAATATTTCAATGAAACAGTTTGCAATTATTCAAGCGACTTACAGTGAATTTATATTTACTTTGAAAACCCACGCAGGTGTCCTATTCAGTGAGAACTACTATAACACGCGATTATGGCGACCAACCTATTATTTCCCCATCCAGTGAGATTTTCACAACTTTTCTATTACCCGGAGTCACTTCGAACTATGGCAATCAGACTATCAGACCCCTCAACAGACTTGTAGATGTCTGATGTTTCCAATGTTACTTCTTTCTTCAACTATCTTCAAACTTCGATGTCTGTAAGATAGGCACAGAAATGTTATTTACAAATGACACGAATGTTTAACATTATAGAAATCCGTCCTTAATCGTCGACTTTTCACAATATTAAAAAGTAATACACTTTGCTAACTATCTAAACTGTCAAAGACAAAACACGACTGTATACATACGCTCCCCTATGTTTCATGCATAGATAACTCTGTTTGTCCTCGTGAGCTGTTATAATCTGGAAATCGGAAGTGAAAGTTCGCTGTTTAATCTAGGTCATATCAGATAAGATACGAGTTCAGACATTATTAGTTCACCCCCATGCACTATCTATCTTATGATGACCTTTGTACCAGGCTATGATTGATCATTTACATTCTGATTGATAAATAGAGAATACTATGTCAGCTCCTTTTACTATTAAGTTTATTAGGCGAGGCTTAGAAAACGAAGCCTAGTGAGGCTCTGACATAATATTCTATTTATCATGTAGATTATCCACATTTTCTGTATGAATTACTATTATTACCTATTTCTCCGAATGTTACGCTTATCGAGGACGCCGCCATGTTGTTGTTTTTTGTTTGTTTGATGACGTCAGGCAACGTTACGTGCATGACGTCAGATAACGTTACGTACACTAAACGCCGAAGGATTCCGAATTGATTTGCTCTATTGGTCAGTGGCTAATAAAGCAAAAGTTAATAGGTCACCCCTTTATTGGGCAGAAAAGTGCACATCTGCATGATAAAGAGGTCTAATGTTATGCCAACACTACGTACAACATAGTATGTACAACATAGCTCGCATGGTTGTAATGGTAATGAAAGTATGAATTCCAGGATTGGAATGTGGACAGATCTGGACAGGATTCGTGGACTAATTGCTCTGGCTATGTACATTTGTTTGTTTGTTTGATGGTGTTAAAATACGTCATTTTCAACACAAGGAAAGTTATATCTGACGGTCGAATTTTTGTGGTGGAAGCAGACCACCCACTCTTCCTGGGTAGAACCAGTACTGTACACCTCCCGCCATCCGTAAGAATCGATACTTCTTCAATTACAAGCCGAGCTCCCAGTGGGATTCGAACCTGCAGTGTTGAGAGGCGAAGGTTTACAACGCAACGTTACTGTATGTACATACTGTATGAACTAAGTTATTCAAGCTGTGTGTTTGTTTCATTGCCTTTTGAATGGTATCTAATACGTTAAAGACAGATAAGGGCTCGAAAACTAGAACCAGCATGTATCACTGATTCTTATAACATTTTAAAAGGGACCTTAGGTTTAAAGGAACGTTTAGTTTTATATATTTCCGTGTACATCTTAAAAAATGTTAAATACGTAGTGAGTGTCTTGTACTTCCCAGTTAGGTTGGCGAACTAAACAATAGGTACCGCTGACCTATGACCTATCGTTTTAAGATAACAACATGAAACTATGCCAGTGTGACCTCCATTAAAAATAATTCACGGTGACCTGGTAAATCTAAAAAAAAATTGTAAATTGTATGACGTCAAACAAAAGCCATTTATATATTATTTTTTTTTGTAGGGAACACCACGTTTAACTGCCCATCAATAACGTAAGAAAAACAAAACAGATTTTAAGAGACGGGAGTGTAAGACCATTGTAACATGTCAAAAGTAGGAAGGAGTTACTTTAAATGTCTAAAAATGGAGCCACGTAACCCGTCGTATGCGACGAGCGTGCCCTCCTGTTTTAATGAGATTTTGGGGGTGGAAGGATGTTGAAAGGGGTAAGTTTTGTTAAGCTTTATATTTAGAATGTGTCTAACTGTTCTGTCATCAGAAATTGATAAGCATTTTCTTTTTTTACAATGTCCGCATTATTTTTGTTTTTAATTTTTATTATGATTCAATTGCTTTCTTTATAAGAATTAATCGTATTATAGATTGTATAAGCTTAAACAACTGTTACTTTCAGAAATATACTCCTGTATAGCGAAACGCACAAAAAACAGGAGATCGTCAGGTCAATAATCGTCATCGTGGCGTTATTTGAAAAGCCGTCAAGTTAACTAATTTGAGGTGTTTGTTAAAATAGTAAAAGTTGGTTTATCAGCATCGCCAAGCTTTAAACAACAAATAAAACAATGATGTTTGCTCGTCATATAGGGCAAGTTTCATATTCCAAAATGAAATATAGAACAGAACATGAACAGAACATATTCTTTATTTATGACTTAAACAAATGTTTCTCGTCATATAAATACATATTACATTTGTTAATATGTGACAGGTCAATGCAATTTTTACATTAAACAATGAAAAAGTACAAACACACAACCATGCATACTATACACTCATACAACTCACCCATTCACTCTGACGCCCGAAATGTCTCACACATTCACTCTGGATCACGTATTTACCCTGTTATAATGATTTACTATTCCTAATACATAGTTTCATGTAAACTTTTAAGTTTTAATAGTTTACATGTCATGTCCAATGAGGATGAACATACATTTTTTACTCATTATACATTGCAGTATTGCGAATAATAAATGCTTCCCTAACAAACCTAGATAATCTAAAAAGCTCTTGCTGGCTTGAAGATTGCATCAACTGAATTAATTTAAAAACACTTGGATGTCTGTAATAATATTGTTTAACATATAGTTTACGTAATTGTTTGTACAAAGGACAAATTAAAATAAAATGATATTCATCTTCTAAGTCTGTACTGTTACACAATGTACAATATCTCTGATTTCTATCAGTTCTATTTTGTGAATATCTGCCAGTTTCAATTCTAAGTTTGTGGGAGGATAATCTTATCCTCGACATGGCAGTTCTTAATTTCAACGGCAATATATCTAGATACACTTCATATGAGAATGAGGTTTTAAAATGTCTATACAAACATAAAACTCGATTATTTTCAACATCAGTGTTCCATTTTTGAACAAAACAATCTGTTTATTTAAATAATCAACAAATGAAAAGATTTCATATCAATACAAGTTGGGTCATTCCAAACATAATTATAGCCACAGTCATTTATAATGGTTTTTAACATTGCTGGCCCAATTCTTCATTCCTCTTTCACAATCTCTCACAGCATCTTTATAAAAAGTTGATATTAAAATGTTTTTTGAATCGACCACCTTACTCCAATACTTTATTATTTTTACATACCTTAAAATATACAATGGGTATCTACCTAGTTCTTCATAAATACCGGAATTACTAGTAGACGTTTTAACCCTTAACAAGTATTTACAAAATTCAAATGTATTCTTTCGATCTCCTTTGACTTTGTAAACCCCAAATTTCTACTCCATATCTTAATATAGAACCAACGAACGCATCAAATAATTGGCAAAACGTTTTTGGTTTAAATTGTATTTTTTTACATGTGCAGTTAATTAATGCTTTACCTGCTAAGGTCTCTTGATTTAAATTGTATGAACCCGTATAATTAAAAACAGTTCCGAGGTAGGTAAAATCGTTAACAACTTCTAAATTATTTCCATTATAAACCCATGTCTCATTAACTAAAAGATTACCCCTTTTTCTAAAAACCATAACGTTTGTCTTTTCCACGTTAACCTCTAATCCCCATTTGTCGCAATATTCTTTCAACAAATTTAAACGTTCTTGTAACTCAGACGGTGATTTTCCAAACAAAACCATATCATCTGCGAAAAGTAAAAGAATTAAAGTTATATCGTCTATTGTAAGTCCAGATTTATTACTGTCTTGTAAGAACAATTCCATGTCTTCTACAAACAGCGAAAACATTATCGGAGAGATTACCTCCCCTTGCTTGAGACCTTTTGCACATTCGAAAAACTCAGAAAAATTAGTACAATGTCGTACACAAGATTTCACTTTGTCATACATGTCGCGTATAATTCTTAACAATTTACTTTTAATTCCTAGCTTAAAAAGTTTTAGCCAAAGGCCATTTATATATATACTGTCGAAAGCCTTCTTAAAGGGAGTACATCAGGCTTTTCAAAGGGGTCTAGGGGTCTGACTTAAAATTGACAAATAATGATATTTTCTATTTTAAAGCCCCTAAACATAATAAATGATGCTAAAAATGACCCCTTAGTTACAAGGAAATTCATTCTGTACAGTAATACGTGCTATCCTAGGTAACGCACCAGGGTTAATTTCAGCATTTTATGCCCGATTCCGTCCTAGCTATATGGTGTATTCAAAGTTTAAACCTTAACAAAATGGTTCGAACATCATATTTTGATGGATATAAGTGTTTTATCATGAATTGGAACATTTTTATAATTTAAGATATTTCTTTATAATTTAAGATATTTCTAGAAAAATCCTGATGTACTCCCTTTAAGGTCCACAAACGTACAATATAACCGCTTGTTTTCATTCAGTAATTTCTGTATAATACAATTCAAAACAAATATGGCATCAATAGTAGAGCGACCTTGCCTAAAACCGAACTGAGCATCCGATACAATATTGCTTTCATCACACCACATGCTAATTCTTTCATTTAAAATACCTTGTAATTTATTTTGATAAGCAGCTTACTAATGTTATGGCTCCGATAATTATTTACGACGTCTGGGTCATTTTTCTTGAATAGCGGAATGATAATGCTTTCAGACCATTTATCTGGAAAACAACCCGAGTTAAATACCCCATTAAATAAATCTGTGAGATGCGGAGAAATAATGTCTATCGCTTCGATAAAGTATTCATTTATCAAGCAGTCACCCGCAAAAGCCTTGTTATTTTTGGGAGAATTAACCGTCGTTATAACTTCAGAGATAGTAATTTCTCTGTCCAGTTCATCAAAATTGCAATTTAAATCATTAAAATCGTGTTCCTCACAAAAAGTTTCCGCCTCATCATTGTGAAGTGCCGATATATCCTGCGATAATTCGGAAAAATATTTATAAAACATCTCTAAGGAAAAATTTCCATGCGTACCCTTCTTTTTACGACAAAATAATTTCCAAAATTCCTTTGGTTTAGCATGTCTCAAATTTTCAATATCGCGCATTTTCTTCAACTCATAGGCGCGCCGCTTTTTCTTTATCAAAACCTTATTACGTAGTTTGTTCTCATGTAATTCAATTCTATGCTCTACTGATTTACAATAATTATATTTTGATAACGCTGATAAGTAAATACGCTTAGCTTCAACGCATTCCGAGTCGAACCAAGTCGCTTTATTATGGATTGTTTCTGAAGAACGCACGCACTCACGGTCAATTATAGTTTTAGAAAATAGTGGGTCCGCGACCTCCCTAAAAATGTGTACAAATCCATTAATAGAGCTATTCAAGCAATCCCTATCATTTAGGTTATTATTAATATTCAACGAAATATTGTTAAAATCTGTTAATCTTCCGATTAAACCACTGCTGAATTTATCACGTTGTGACAAATTTGATCAGTGTCCAAGTTTGATATATTATTTTAATAATTACATATCACAGTCAAGATAATGTCACATAATATATAATATTGCATATATCACAATGTTTATGTTCATGTTATGTTCAATATTTGTGTTAATGGTCACATATACATATGTTTCTGTGACTGCATACGTACATTGTTCTAATATAAACAGTTTGACTACCTAACGGTTTGTTTTTAAAATTGGGTTCACTGTACTATGTTAAACAAATGAAAAAATAGATCATCAGGTCACGGTGACTGGGAACTATATGACATTCTTTACCTTTGGAGGTCACGTGAACTCATTGTTTATGATTTTCTGTTTAAAAAAAGTCACTGTTCGGTTCCTGTCATTATACAGCAATATTTAAAATGTAAATTTAAATTTTAACGAATTATATGAGCAGCCTTAAAAAAAATCATGTTTGGAAATTTTCACTTACAGTTTTTGTTTAATTAATGTGAAGGAAATACACCACCGACGCCCTTTAAATTATTGCAAGAACCGGTCATAAGTACTTTCTTTCAGTAATAGTCAGGATCTTGCGAAGATACCTTAACTAACGTTCAAATGGCAAGGGCTATAAGCAAAAGAGTATGACTTAACTAAATAATTGCATAAAATACATGTTCGCACATCCGTCAAGCATTTTATGATTCAAAAGTCAATGTTTTCATGCCACCAGTAGGCCTACACGAAAATCCACGCCATGAGTCCAGTCTTGAAATTCTAGATTACCGAATAAGACTGAAAACGAAAGTAGGAGCTGCCACAACTAGTTCTTGAATTCGATTAGAACAAGAACCTCGGAAACGTATCTGAGGTCCGTGATTAGCACAACCAGGAGTACGCATTTGTTAAAATTAAGGATTTCTTCTCTCATAAAATCGACCAAGGCCATTTAATAGTGAACTAATTTTCAGTAAACGTTTACTTTCGATTTGCTAGTGTTGGCCTTGTTTGCGGAAAACCATGTGTCCTGTTAGCAGTAATACGCCATATAAACCGAGAAACTAAATAAAAATGAAACACGAAACGCAACAAGAGTGAAGAGGGATTCTGACGTGTGTGTCTACTACCTCCTACACATAATAGATTATTTTGTATTTTGTCTTGAAAAGGCGTTGCTTGTCAGGGTGGGTGTGGGAGGGGGGGGGGGGCATGGTGGGGGGAGGTGTTGGCGTTGCCCATCGTATAGTGAGACGGACTTGACATCCGAAAGACCCTTGTTCACGTCTTACCGGGACTTCTGAGTTTCGTCAGTGTGTTCTTGGGCAAGAAACTGTCCATTTACCTCGTCCGTGGGATGCGGACGTAAACCGGGGGGTCCCGTGTATCGTGGGCGGTCCCATGTATCGTAGTCGATCCTTAGACCACGTTAAAGAACCACAGGAATCTATCCATTCGTAAGTGTGTGACATGTCACCGGATTACTATGTATCCTTCCACTCTTTCTGGTGCAGTCAGCAAGTGTAACTATCACCTTGGTACGTGAGTTACAAAGATACGAACAATCCAATCCATATGGCAATGATTTTTAAATCATTATAAATAATATATTGAACTAAAAACGCTATAAAAGGAATAGGTTGAAGATTTTATAGCAACCGAAGAAGGCCCTCGGGCTGAAAACATTTTTGCGGCAGGATATTGTTTTCCTGGTAAAATCGTTAACCTATATACAGTGCGTATAGACAGGCAGAAATATACTTGCATTGTCTGTCACTTGGATATATAAATAAAAATTGAATATAAACCTAAGTGTGCATAATGCATAACCAAATAAATTCACAAAACAGGGGCACGCGTAAAACACTGGGCGTGAGACATACACCCGTGAGGAATTCCCTAACTAGGCATGGGACCCTTACGAGACATTTTGAAACGTCAACTTTGGTCGGACACCCGCAACCCCGCCCCCCACCCCCCACCCCCCACCCCCCACCCCGCAATCATTTCTTATTAAATTCTTGAATTACCTGCTTTGGTTAATTTCCTGGTGAAGTTTATGTCTCATGTGTCGATCGGTAAGTTCATGACCCTCAAAACTGGATTTACTGCCGCAGTGTACGCCACACACTGCACAGAAGAATTGGTTTGATGCTGCCGTCTTTTCCCATTCTTCAAGAGTTTTCTTGATTTCACCAGACCGATTTTCATATACATCCTGAATTCCGCTTTCCCCAAACGCAAAATAATCACCCAGTTCGAACAACTTCCTGCGGCCCACAAGTACCTTCACAATATCTCTGAAAGGTACCTTGCGAAGAGTTCGAAATTCCTTTTCGTAGAATAACTTCAACTGTTCACGTCTGGAAATGTCGGGATAATCCTTGTCGCTCCGAAAATTTAAAAATTCCTCTGTCACCGTAAAGCATTGTGGTTGGTGGCCACGATTTACGCGTTTCGTATATGCCATAATATTTCAATGAAACAGTTTGCAATTATTCAAGCGACTTACAGTGAATTTATATTTACTTTGAAAACCCACGCAGGTGTCCTGTTCAGTGAGAACTACTATAACACGCGATTATGGCGACCAACCTATTTTTTCCCCATCCAGTGAAATTTTTACAACTTTTCTATTACCCGGAGTCGCTTCGAACTATAACAATCAGACTATCAGACCCCTCAACAGACTTGTAGATGTCTGATGTTACCAGTGTTACTTTCTTCAACTATCTTCAAACTTCGATGTCTGTAAGATTGTCACAGAGATTTTATTTACAAATGACACGAATGATTAACATTATAGAAATCCGTCCTCAATCGTCGACTTTTCACAATATTAAAAAGTAATACACTTTGTTAACTATCTAAACTGTCAAAGAAAACACACGACTGTATACATGCGCTCCCCGATGTTTCATGCATAGATAACTCTGTTTGTCCTCTCTGGAAATCGAAAGTGAAAGTAGAATTATTGATTATTGCTGTTTCAGATCAGATACGAGTTCAGACGTATGTCACCGTCACTGCCGTGTCAGTTTGTGGTCTATATAGAAATATACAGTGCTCTGATTATTTGTTCACCCCCATACACTATCTGTGTAATGGTGATCTTTGTATCAGGCTATGATTGATCATTTACATTCTGATTGATAAAGCGGTCTAATGTCATGCCAACACTACGTACGACATAGCTCGCATGGTTATAATGGTAATGACAGTATGAATTCCAGGATTTGGATCGTGGACAGATCTGGACAGGATTCGTGGACTAATTGCTCTGGCTATGTACATTTGTTTGTTTGTTTGATGGTGTTAAAATACGTCATTTTCAACACAAGTAAAGTTATATATGACGGTCGATTTTTTGTGGTGGAAGCAGACCACCCACTTTTCAAGGGTAGAACCAGTACTGTATACACCTCCCGCCATCCGTAGAATGGACACTTCTTCAATTACAAGCCGAGCTCCCAGTGGGATTCGAACCCGCAGTGTTGAGAGGCGAAGGTTTACAACGCAACGTTACTTTATGTACATACTGTATGAACTAATTTGCCATTATAATGTCACTTTTTAAGAAAGGAAACTTAAACTTAGCCTCAAATTACAGACCAATAGCGTTGTTAAGTTGTATTGGTAAATTAATGGAAAGGGTTGTTTATAAACACTTGTATAATTTTTTCATTGCAAATAATCTTATTTATAAGTTGCAGTCCGGCTTTTTAAAAGGCCATTCTACTGTTTATCAACTGATTGATATGTATCACCAAATTTGTCAAGGTATTGATGCTAACCAATTCACATGTATAATTTTCTGTGATGTGTCGAAGGCATTTGATCGAGTATGGACCAAAGGCCTACTTTTTAAACTCAGACAAAATGGTATTAATGGCAATATGCTAAAATGGATCGAAAGTTATTTAACAGAACGCACCCAAAAGGTATTTATCGGTTCAAGTTACTCGAACATTAAAGGGACATCTCTTGGTGTCCCTCAAGGGTCAGTATTGGGTCCATTATTGTTTCTTATATATATCAACGACATTGCTGACAATCTTCTTAGTATAACTCGTATTTTTGCAGATGATACATCTCTTGCAAGTACTTCGTCTAATATTGCAGATCTTGAGGGAATATTAAATCACGATCTTAATATTATATCTGTTTGGTCTAAACAGTGGCTTGTTGATTTTAATCCAACTAAAACTGAAGCTATTATTTTTACTCTCAGAAGACATATACAACAACCCTCGTTGATTTTTAATAATATGCCAGTTAATTTTGTTGAACACCATAAACACTTGGGTTTAACGTTTAGTCATGACGGTAAATGGCACGAACATATTACCAATATTACTACGTCAGCCTCTAAAATATTAGGAATGATGCGGAAAATAAAGTTTTTAATCAATCGTAAAGCTTTAAAGGGACACATGGCAATCTTGAGTTTTATATCAGGCATTAAAATTAGTACAGCGATTTATTAATCATGTATCATTTTGACTTTAAAACTGCTTGCATATAATTAAATAAAAAAAATGAAAATTCTATTTACTTCATTTTTCAACACATTTTTAAAATATATTATTGGTGCAATATTATCAAAAGTCAGTAATATGTAAAAACAATTTGCTTTGAACTATTCTAACAATTAATATTAATAATTGAACAAATTCAAATTAAGACAAAAACTAACGGGACGCCGTGAGTTTTTAAACAAATCAAGATTGCCGTGTGTCCCTTTAAACCAAATATATTTATCGTTTTTGAGACCAATACTTGAATATGCTTCTGTTATTTGGGACGGCTGCACACAATACGAAAAAGACACTTTAGAAAAAATTCAACATAAGGCAGCTCGCATCGTCACCGGATTAACACGATCAACGTCTATTCGTAATTTATATACTGAAATTGGGTGGTTATCATTAGAAGATAGAAGAAAATACCAAAAAATAATAATTGCTTATAATGTTAAAACTGGTTATTTGCCCGATTTTTTTTCAAACTTATTCCCTGACATAGCTGGCAGAGTTGCCCCTTACAACTTAAGAAATTCAAATGATTACGTATCTATTCATACGAGAACGCAGCTATTTAGTAATTCGTTTATTCCCTCATGTATATCGTTATGGAATACAATACCTGAACACATACGAAATGCAGACTCTCTTTCTGCTTTTAAAACTCTTATTACAACTCAATACTTTAATCCGCCCAAAATACCTATTTTTTATTTTTCCGGAATTCGTAGATTGTCTGTATATCATGCACGGATAAGAAACAAATGCAGTAACCTGAAATATGATTTGTTTATAAACAAAATCAAAGAGAACGCAACCTGTGAGAAGTGTTGGCATGAAAAGGAGGACGCCGAACATTATTTTATGCAATGTCCGTTTTATTTAAATGAACGACTTCGTCTTTTTCATGCTACCCGTCAATTTCACCCGCGCAGCGTTCGTGTATTTTTGTTTGGAAAAGATAGTTATACAGATGAAGATAATAGCACTATTTTTAATCATGTTCATATATACATTAAAGATACTAAACGATTTGATAACGACTAGACATGATATACACTGTTATGTGACAACCGCTCGGGGCAGGATCCTACAACCACAGCATCATCACTCATTCCTTCTTGTTTAGTTTTTCCTAGTACTTTATTCTACTTACTCCTCTCCTTTTTTCTTTTTCTTTTGTTCATCGAAAAATGTATTTGAATATTTTATGTTTACTGTATTGCCATCTTGTTAGCTGTTAATTACAATATTGTTGGGACGGGCCTTTATTAATGTTGGAAGAACTTGTGGCCCAACCCTTTTGCTTGTATATAGAAGAAAAGCAATACAATATGTTTAAAAGTAAAGTATGAACTAAGTTATTCTGGCTGTGTGTTTGTTTCATTGCCTTTTGAATGATATCTAATAGGTTAAAGACAGATAAGGGCTCGAAAACTAGAACCAGCATGTATCACTGATTCTTATACCATTTTAAAGGGACCTTATGTTTAAAGGAACGTTTAGTTGTATATATGTCCGTGTACATCTTGAACATTGTTAAATACGTAGTGAGTGACTTGTACTTCCCAACTAAACAATAGGTACCGCGGACCTAATGACCTATCATTTTAAGATAACAACATGAAACTATGTCAGTGTGACCTCCATTAAAAATAATTCACGGTGACCTGGTAATTATTTTTTTTAATTTTATGATATAACCAACGTCAAACAAAAGCCAATTATATTTTGTGTTTGTTTTTTTGTAGGGAACACAACGTTTAACTGCCCATAAAAAACGTCAAAAAAACAAAACAGATTTTTAGAGATGGGAGTGTTAGACCATTGTAACATGTCAAAAGTAGGAAGGAAATGTTGTCTAAAAAATGGAGCCATGTAACCCGTCGTATGCGACGAGCGTGAAAGACATTTTCTATAGTTTTTTCTGCATACCAGATTTTCTTTAAACTTTTTGTACATTAAGTCTGTTATATATATAGACAGAAAAGGCAAAAATAATGGTAGGTCACCATGATTGTTAAAATTTTAAAAAATAATTTGTATTGCCACCGTCATGTCAATCTGTCCAAAAAGTTGAACAAGTCCATGAAATAGCTAAATAAGACATTTTTGAAGTCTAATCATTTATTCATTGGTCACAATTCTGCTGAAATTGTATTAAAGTAAAGCACATTTAATTACAATAACATTTAAAACTCATCTTTATGTAAAACCTATATTTTTTTTACAAAATCTGTTGAGATTTATGCACAAATTAGCCCATAATGATACAATTTCCTTTTTTGTTTGTATGTTCCCAATAATAGAATTTGTTTAAACTTTCCTAAGCACATAGTTTAACATATATAAAAACAAACTGTGCAATAAAAATATGAGCACCTATGACGGGGAAAATAAATGGACCACCACTTTGGTGATCGAAATTAAAAAAAGAAAGAAAAAAAAAGAAGAAAATGTTAGGTCCCGATGTTTATTAAGAATTTTTTTTTGAAACCCTACCCCTATGCTAAAAGGCCAAGTTTTGTATGAAAAAAAAATTGAATAAAAAAAAAGAAAAAAAAAAAGAAAAGACAAACAATACACCTAGACATCAAAAGCAACATTCCTAAAAAAAATTTAGGAAAATCCATCCTATAGTTTTAGAAGAGAAGTCGCCCAAAAATGCTGCGTATGGAAAACTACAGAAAATGCCTTTAATGAGATTTTGAGCGGAGGGATGTTCAAAGGGGTAAGTTGTGTAAAGCTTTATATTTAGAATGTGTCTAACTGTTCTGTCATCAGAAATTGATAAGCATTTTCTTTTGAAGTATAATTTTTCAAAATGTCCACATTATTTTTGTTTTTAATTTTTATTATGAATCAATTGCTTTCTTTATAAGAAATAATCGTATTATAGATTGTATAAGCTTATTTCAGAAATATACTCCTTCATAACGAAATGGAGTAAACACACGCACACAAAAACAGGAGATCGTCAGGTCAATAATCCTCATCGTGGCGTTATTTGAAAAGCCGTCAAGTTAACTAATTTGAGGTGTTTGTTAAAATAGTAAAAGTTGGTTTTATCAGCATCGACATGCTTTAAACAACAAATAAGTCAATGATGTTTGCTCGTCATATAGGGCAAGTTTCATATTCCAAAATGAAATATAGAGCGTTGTGACAAATTTGATCAGTGTCCAAGTTTGATATATTATTTTAATAATTCCATATCACAGTCAAGATAATGTCACAATATATATAATATTGCATATATCACAATGTTTATGTTCATGTTATGTTCAATATTTATGTTAATGGCCACATATACATATATATATACATTGTTCTAAATACATTGTTCTAATATAAACAGTTTGACTACCTACTGTCAACGGTTTGTTTTTAAAATTGGGTTCACTGTACTATGTTAAAAAAATGAAAAAGTAGGTCATCAGGTCACGGTGACTATATGACATTCTTTACCTTTGGAGGTCACGTGAACTCATTGTTTATGATTTTCTGTTTAAAAAAGAGTCACTGTTCGGTTCCTGTCATTATATAGCAATATTTAAAATGTAAATTTAAATTTTAACGAATTATATGATCAGCCTAAAGAAATCATGTATGGAAATTTTCACTTACAGTTTTTGTTTAATTAATGTGAAGGAATTAAACCACCGACGCCCTTTAAATTATTGCAAGAACCGGTCATAAATACTTTCTTTCAGTAATAGTCAGGATCTTGCGAAGACACCCTAACTAGCGTTCAAATGGCAAGGGCTATGGGCAAATATGACTTAACTAAATAATTTCATAAAAAACATGTTCGCACATCCGTCAAGTATTTTATGATTCAAAAGTCAATGTTTTCATGCCACCAGTAGGCCTGCAGCGAAAATCCACCCCATGAGTCCAGTCTTGAAATTCTAGATTACCGAATGAGACTGAAAACTAAAGTAGGAGCTGCCACAACTAGTTCTTGAATTCGATTAGAACAAGAACCTCGGAAACGTATCTGAGGTCCGTGATTAGCACAACCAGGAGTACGCATTTGTTAAAATTAAGGATTTCTTCTCTCATAAAATCGACCAAGGCCATTTAATAGTGAACTAATTTTCAGTAAACGTTTACTTTCGATTTGCTAGTGTTGGCCTTGTTTGCGGAAAACCATGTGTCCTGTTAGCAGTAATACGCCATATAAACCGAGAAACTAAATAAAAATGAAACACGAAACGAAACAAGAGTGAAGAGGGATTCTGACGTGTGTGTCTACTACCTCCTACCCAAGCGTTCGTTAGCATCTACACACATTATGTATACACTGCATTAGGAACGCCACGGACCTATAACATGTCAGTTCTGTTCGAATTTTAACTCCGCGAATATGGACTATTACTTTGTATTTTACGGACTATTTTACGAATTTTCAGTTAAAACAGACGCCATTTTTTTACACCCGAAATTGGGCGCGCTACGTCGGCGAGCACTACGGGTACCTATGGAGTCTAACGACACGCGTACAGTGTTTCATACCGTAGATTATGTAAAAAACTAATACCTTACCGGACGAAATAACGTCCCATTATGTGTCAACACGATGCAGTGTTGGTGACTGACAGGTCACCGTGACATAACTTGACACGTGACATTGACATGTTGTTGCAAGTTGGATTTGGGATTACTGTCTACTGATGATGGTCCATTATCAAGGTATTTGTTTTGTCATTAAAATGTGTTTGTTAATAAACAGTACACACCACTTTTAGATCGTGCATATTTAGACATTGGCCAAATACAGTGCCTAAAAAAGTGGTGTATACTGTATAATAGAAAGTTCATAATCACTATAAGTGTTTTTCGTGTACTCCGATCTTTCCAGTAACTGGATGTACTGTAAACTGTAGAACGTTTCGTGGAATAAAACAATTGCTTGTAGAAATGCTATCAATGTCCCCCGCACCCCGCCCCCACCCAAGTACGGTAGATGGAGGTGTGGGGGTAGATGGAGCTTGCATACCGAAAACAAGGAGGGGGTAAGAAAACTAGAAACTCCCTCAACCCCCACCCCCACCCCCAACTCTCAGATGCATGAATGTAAATTGTTAACGTTGTCTCTATATCGTTATGTTACCGCCATTTTCTCGCACATTCGTGAATACATAACCCGATACAACTACCATTGAAACAATGTAATCTGCCATAGACATTTGACTGAACTCTGTCAGATTCATGTTTATGTACAGTAAAGTTTTGAGGAAAGGAAGTGATTTTGAATTTACATTTATTTACATTTACTACATACTTTCTGTTGCGAAAAAAACAACGCAATTTCGAGAAAGTACATTTCACTTAAAAGCCTTTAAGGAGGTGGATCTACTACGCTTGCCTCCAGTATGTCTCAAAAGAAATGACTATTCCATGGGCTGGAAATATGCTTTGAAAGTGGAACAATGTTTTTAACGGATCTCCAGTTGGGCTACATTATATTTTACATGTATAATGAATGATGAGAGATGTTTTTATTACATTAACCGTGTTATTGAGCTCAAGTAGTATTCATGCTTTATTCAATTTAGTTATTTTATCTTTTATTTTTTAAATATGTTACATTATGTATAACAAAGGATAAACTATGTCTGTTTGATCATTGACATTGGACTGATGTTGTTTTCAGAGAGGCCTCAAATGTGAATCGTGCCCTTGAGCAACTCTAAGTGAATTGATACTGACGACTTCAGAATGTCAAGCCGTATTAAATGCCGTTGGATCATATGGAGGTAAGAGCCTTTTTAAAAATTGTTTGCACTTGTGTAGTTCTTTAAATGGAGCTTTTGTTATGCTTGCACGGTGCTGTTCAAAGTTAGAGTAAAAAATGTTTTCAGTGATAATGCAGCGTGATTGTCATATGAGCTCGTGTAAACTACATGTACTGGATACATGCGAAAACAAGTTGTGTTAAAGGGACACTAGGCAGTCTTTATTTGTTTAAAACTTCTGGAGTTCGGTTAATTTTTCTGCATAGTTTGCATGTGTGCATCATTAATATTATTTATTAGAATAGTTCAGATGAAATTGTTTTACACATTGCTTACAGTTATAATAGTGCACCTATAATATAGTTAAGTATTTGATAGAATAACGAAGACAAAATGAAACACTTTTATTTAACTTTTAATGCAAGCAGGTTTAAATTTAAAATGTTACCAGGTTAACAAATGGAGATGCTAATGTTAAAGCTTGATAAATACTTCAAGATTGCCGTGTGTCCCTTTAACATCAACTAATTGTTCTATGTGATGGGTCCCCAATTTATTAAAGGGACACAGAGAAAATTTCCAATCTTGTGTCTGTTTTACACATTTTCACAGCAGAACAGACCACACATCTACAAAAGTGTCTTCTCAACTGCCCTATTTAATCATGTTTTATTTCTAAAACTAGCGGCATCACCAGGTTTTGAGAAAATAAATAGTTGTATATTAATGTTTTCTCCCCATGTAAAATGACCTTACTAAGTCATTAAAGTAAAATAACCTGTGAACAAAACGTGTAAAATTTAACAATTTTAGATTTTTGGCAAGACTTGTATTTTATTCCCCTTCTAGTAAAAGTGGCTTATAGAGCATTGCACCCACTGTCAGATTTAACTTTCCTTATAATAGATTCTTGCTGTACTGTTGGGGGAAAATACATTAAAATGGTTCTATAATCATGTCAGTTCAATCATATACTCGTATGATACACAAATATAATATGTATTGACCCTTTACTTGATGTGCCATTTACTCAGTTTTGGTCAAGGGACGTTTATAGCATATCGTCTTTGAATCCAGTGAACACGGATTCAATTCTTTCTGGCGCCACTGGGTTACTTCAATGTGTCCTGCTAGCCTCGTTCGTCTGATGGGAACGTAAACCGGGTGGTCCTGTGTATCGGAGTCTGTCCTCCAAGCACGTTAAAGAACCATATGTATCTATTCGGTAGTAAGCGTAGGGCAGGGTTCCTGGATGCCTATGTATCTTTCCTCCTCTCTTTGGGGCGGCTCGAAATAATCTAAACAACGTGTTGATGAAGCGTTAAACAATAATTAAATTTTAAACTGTCCCATTTCCCTTAAACATGCCCTAGCTCCCCCTCGCAACACCTGATTCAAATTGAATACTCTGCTCGACTTATATTAACTTTTTATTCTATGTCTTTCTTTTCGTTCAGTCTGCACGTCATGTGGAAGAAGACTCCATGTACACCACAACTGAGTCAATGCTGAAGTTTATGTTCGCTCAATTATTTGGTTAATTAAGTATACATATGAAATAAAATATTGTCTTTATAATTATGTCTTCCACCACAAAGTGGTAGGTGAGACAGATTATATTTGGCCTTTCCGTTCGTCCGTCACAAATCTTGTCTGCGCTACTTGTTGGATTTTGACGAAACTTTATACAAACTCGTTATTACTTTCTCTGAAGCTAATTTCATAAAACTTCATATTTGACTGCCTTTGGTGAAATGATAATCCCTGTTTATTTTGAAGTCAGTAGTTGAAAGGTCCGTTACCGTGACCGGAAAATGAAAACTATTGCCCACACAGTTTTTCCTCTTACCTAAAGCAAATTTCATGAAACTTCATTGGTGGACAGTGGAAAGAGGATGATCGTTTGATTTTTAGGTAAAAGGTCAAGTTCCCTGCAGACATCCACTATCCAAGGATAAGCATATGTTACAACACACATTTTATAATATTAATGGTATAATATATGAATATTTTCATGCACAATGTTGAATCCGGTAAAACAAGTGGTTTTGTTCACCGATACTGCCGCCTGTGGACCAAACCACTTGTTGTTAAATTACAGGATTCATGAGTGTGTAAGACATATTCCAATCATCCAATTTTTTTTTTAAATTATAAATTAAAAAATATATATATTAAAACAAGCAAAACATGCTATTTGATGAAAACAGACGTATTCAAATTTTCAAAGTAGTAATATTCGCAGAATATAGTAGATTTCAACTGCTGAAAACAAACATGTATTTTTTTTTCAGGAAAAAATAATTCTATGAATATAGTATTTATCATCGTTATATATGTTCAGGGAAATGTTTAATATATCTGTTTTCAAATACTACAGATCGTAACGCACCGCACATGTATATTCAGTATTTACTTTCAATATAGTAGTGAGTATGGCTGCGTTCTGGGACCATATAAATATAAAACAATAATATATATATATATATATAACTTTATATAAACGACCCGCACTTTTTGGATTCACGCGTGCAGTGTTTCACAACACCACAAATCTGGCAAGTGCTCTATTGACACAATGTCATGTTATGAAATCTTCGAGTCTACACATAATCATGTTTGTTACTGACACTAGCATGTCTGTTACTCGTCAGTCATTTATTTACTTGGTTAAAGGGACACATGCCAATCTTGCTTTCTTTAAAACTCGAGTCGCCCCCTCAGTTTTAAACGAACAGTCAAAAGATTATACTTCTTTCTTGATGTTAAACTCATATTAGTTTATCGCTTTTTCTGATTTCGAAAATTAACTCTGCAACGTATGTTGCCGCCATCATGATTTCATTTTCCGATATACCGTTGCAACATTGTTTGTTAAAATAAATTGGCCACTCTGACATAAACCCAAAGCATGTATAGATCCAAAATTTAGTGTAAAATACATTTTAAATGTATGTGTTTATTTAATTGTTTCTGTAGCCGGTCGTCTTTCCTTAATGAATATGAATGTTGCCGTCTTTGGGTCGGACGGTCCTGTTACTTAATTCTACATATATGCAGAGGAGAGATGTATCTATATGATTTTGTTATTATGCTCGCTTCTAAAATGACGAAATAAATCGATTTGAATAAAAGGCGCATTCTCAGCAATACTCAACGTATTGTGTGTACGGGTCGGATGGGGGGAAGCCCACGGGGTTGGAGGGATACTACCGTAATGTTGCTCTCATAAATACTGTGAACATACTACATCAATAATATAACAACTACTGAACAATGCTGAAATCGATTTATCTTTATAAATGAATTCATAATTCCACAATTTTATTCCGTGCGAACATCGATTTGGAACGTCGATTCGGCGTATTTAAACGATTACGGTGTACTTCGTTAATTTTCGGGGGAAAAAAGTACTTGCCTCTGATTTATTTTATATTTTACATATCTACAGAGGAAAGATGTATTTACGCGTACATGCTTTTGTTTTTTTCTCTCGCTTTTAAAATGATGAAATAAATCGAATTTGATTAAAACTGCGCATTCGCAGCTATATACAACTTAATCAAAATACGGTATGGAGGGTGGTGGGGGTGGAATGAGGGGCGGGGTTGCAGGGATACTACCGTAATGGTGTCCTTGAGAAAAACTGTGAACATTCTACTCTAATAATTTATTAAATACAGAACAATGTTGAAATCAATATATCTCTTAAAAAGGATTTCACAATTTCATGGCTTTATATCCCGCGTGTACATTAACTTCGAAAGGCGATTGTTCATATTTTAGCGAACACGGTGTACTTTGTTAATTTTGGGGGAAAAAAAGTACTTTTTTCTGATTGACTTTAAATTTTAGGTTTTAATAGTAGACATGTCAATGAACACTTTCATGAAAACAAATTCATTCTCACTGTTAAAACTTCATTTTTTTGCATTTGTTTCGGATTCAGAAAATTAGCACTGCAACATATATTTTCACTATCCTCATTTCCTTTCCCGACGTACCGTTACAATTTGGTTTGTTAAAACATATTCTGAGCACTCCGGCATAAACCAAAAGCATGTATAGATCAGAAATTTAATCTGGAATGCATGGATACATACTTATTTCATTTCTTGTGTACCCGGTCGCGTCTGTAAATGTATATGCATTATGCCGTCTTTGCGTCCGTGGGTCATGTTAGTTAATTTTGGGAATAAAAAATGTGGTTGTCTCCGATTTCATTAAAAATTTGCATATGGACAGAGGAAAGATTTATCTACGCGTACATGCATTTGTTTTTATTCTCGCTTCTAAAATGACGAAATAAATCGATTTTGATTTAAAAGCGTATTTTTGGCAATTTAAACCTTAAAACAACCTAAATTCATCCCTTTGAAAAATACCTTTAACTATTAATGGGAATTACACGAAGTGTACACCAATTATGTTCGACCAATGTAGTTTGTGAATATTATTACTTTAACAACGATCTGTGATTGTGTTTTGTTATAATCACAGTTTATAAATAAGAGGTGAAGAAATCTGACCGTGACAATTTTCCCGATAATGTCATTTTGTTATCGATTTTATCACGTGACCTTGTTTGATAAATATTCCTACGCCATAGGGCTGGCGTTCCTACTGCTATAGCCAGTTAATAATTCGTCTGCTTCAAGATAAAGGTTTCAGCACTCTGACCAATCACTGATCTTATTTTTACAGGTAAAGCTATTAATAGATGCACCAAATTCAAAATTTGACAGTTAGGAATAAAAGTTTTGTTCTAGAAAGTATGGAAAATTAATACATTATATAATTATTTTGATATATTTGTACAGAGTAATGTTTAGTGTATTTACATGCCAAATTTTATGGTTTAAAAATGCTTTATTATTTAGAATTTTGTGATTAAACCTCTCTGAGCAGCATAATGCATAAAATGAACAGAAAAGTTTCTCTGGGGCCATTTTTTTTTTTTTTATACTCAACCCTGGCCTTTAAAATTAAGGATTTCTTCTCTCATAAAATCGACCAAGGCCATTAATAGTGAACTAATTTTCCGCAAACGTTTACTTTCGATTTGCTAGTGTTGGCCTTGTTTGCGAAAAACCATGTGTCCTGTTAGCAGTAATACGCCATATAAACCGAGAAACGAAATAAAAACGAAACGCGAAACGAAACAAGAGTGAAACGAAACTAAAAGCAACTGAGCGAAACGAAGTACAACGCAACGAAAGAGAAACATAATGAAATGTATTTTTTAATAAAATGGAACCTGGTGTACACTTGCGGCTTTTATTCTGACGTGTGTGTCTACCTCCTACACATAATAGATTATTTTGTATTGAAAAGGCTTTGCTTCTAAGGTGTGTGTGTTGGGGGTGGGGGTGGGGGTGGGGGCGTTTGCCCAGTGTATAGCGAGACGGACATGAAATCCGTTCACATCTTACCGGGACTTCTGAGTTAGTGTGTTCTTGGGCAAGAAACCGTCCCTTTACCTCGTCCATGGGATGCGGACGTAAACCGGGGGGCGTTGCCCAGTGTATAGCGAGACGGACTTGAAATCCGAAAGACCCTTGTTCACGTCTTACCGGGACTTCTGAGTTTCGTCTGTGTGTTCTTGGGCAAGAAACCGTCCCTTTACCTCGTCCGTGGGATGCGGACGTAAACCGGGGGGTCCCATGTATCGTGGGCGGTCCCATGTATGGTAGTCGATCCTTAGACCACGTTAAAGAACCACAGGAATCTATCCATTCGTAAGAGTGTGACATGTCACCGGATTCCTAAGTATCCTTCCACTCTTTCTGGTGCGGCTGTAAATAACATAATGTGTTGATGAGCGGTTTAACAACTATCAAATTCAATTATTTTCGTTTCAATTTCAGTTTCTCAGTTTACAGGGACCCAATTTATGTTACGTTGACAGTTACACGGAGCAATATTTGGGGCAATATTTGCCCCCCCCCCCCCCCCCACACCACACACACACAAACACACACCACCCACCCTTGGTATGCAGTATTCAGAGCAAATTTAGAGAGTATTCAGTACCCACGGCCCGGGTTAAAATAATATTCAGCACTCGGGTTATCCATGTTAAATAGTATTCAGTACTCGGGTCTAAAGTGAAGGAGTATCAGTACTCAGCTCTAAATTAGAGAGTATTCAGTACTCGGGGGAGGTGGGGCAAACACCCACATATTTGGACCCAGGTCATGGGATAAAGTGGTGTAACATATAGAGGATGTAGAAGTTGGTTAAAATCAACTATTCTGATTTTTTAATAATTTTCTTATTTGGCGAGGTTCCGCTAAAATTGAACCTCGGAATATTTAAAAAAAAAACATAAAAACTTTGGAACCAATTTATAATCTACCAAAGACTTTTAAGTCTATGTTTAAATGACTTTTTTGCGCTGGTTCGAATTTCTGAAAATTATGTTTATTATCACAATGTTTCGTTTCTTTATTCTTTTTTTGTAATGAATGTGTTTCACTTGTTTGTCTTTTAAATTGTTCTAAATTGTGTTTCTCTCAATGAAAGAAGAAAGAACGCAACAATAAATACTAGTTATAATAACATAAAAACAGGCATGATCAAAAGTTCACTAGTATTGCTAAATAATTTAGATTTTCTATTATTTTTGTATTATAGTTCATAAGATATTGATAACAGGCTGTGTAGCACCCCAAAATGCTTCCTCCGAATAACGGTGAGCGTTATACGTCGGTTGTAGCACCGCATAACGCTCCCTCCGAATAACGGGGAGCGTTATACGTCGGTTGTAGCACCGCATAACGCTCCCTCCGAATAATGCTCCCCGGGGAGCTTTATAAGGAGAGGATGTATACTCAATCCGCATGAAGCTCCCCAGCTTGAATAAGAAAGAGTATGATAGTGGAGCTTTGGAAACAGCCGAACACGATACATACGAAATATTGCAGTCTCGGTTTGATTGAGTGAAAAATACGTGCTACCGCTCACGCCCTCTAGCCCCGGGTTTGAGCAGAACTCAATATTCATAAAAGCAATAGTACATAATTTTAACCATCCCGAAGATGGCATGCATATGGCTGTGGATCCCACCATGTCGTGCGGCGTATGGTCCCAGTATCTAATAAAATTCTATGCCCCGAAGAGTGAAATAAACATAATGGAATTTAGTTGGGAGATATAAAATCTACAGACATTAGAACAAGAACAAGACATAAATAATAATAAGAAGAAGAACAATACATCAATAGTAATAATAATAATAATAAATAATAATATTTTTATAATCGTCATCATCATCATCATCATCATCATCATCATCTTCTTCTTCTTCTTCTTCTTCTTCTTCTTCTTCTTCTTCTTCTTCTTCTTCTTCTTCTTCTTCTTCTCTTTTTCAGCTGCTGCTGCTGCTTTTGATGATGATGATGATGATGATGATGATGATGACGATGATGATGATGATGTTGATGATGATGATGATGATAAAGAAGACTGGCAGCTACTGCTGCTGCTGCTTTTGATGATGATGATGATGATGATTATATTTTGCTTGTTTATTACGATGATGTTGATCATCATCTAGTTAGGGAGCTTTATGCGGAACGTTTGTCGATTAGCTCAAAATCATATGTACATGTCTTCCGCATAAAGCTACAGGGGAGCTTTATGCGGAAGAAGGGTACGCATAAAGTTCCTGGGGAGCTTTAAGCGGATGTAAGATACGCATAATGCTCCGCATTTTTTCGTTTTCACGTTCCGATGAGTGTTTATATATTTGAATATTGATGTTTGAGTGGTGTTTTACGTCATTGTTAGCACATGTAAGGCCATATATGACGGTCGAATTATTTTGGTGGTTTACCCGCTATCCGTAAACATCGACTCTTACTTGACAAGTCGAACTACCAGTGTGTGTGTTGGGGTGGGGGTAATGGGGGTGGAGGCACGGATAGCACAATACATTGGACTTAAGCCGTATTATAATATGACGTCAACTATTGTTGCATAATTATGATGATGCTCGCCAAATAAGAAAACATGTAAAATAGCATTAATCGCATATTTTAACAACTAGTGGTTGGATATAGTGCTTAGTTGATTCCAGCATGGGCCATCAAAGCATGCACCAGAAGTTGAACAGTGGTCGATATTTTTAGCCATAGACTATACTAATCAGATAAAATAGAAGCGTTCAATATTACCCAAAATGCTTATTTCGAGAATACCTTTGATAAAGAAATAACACGATTTTGTAATGTGGCAAAACATGTACTCGTCAGAGGCCAGTTTCCGTCCAAGCCCAGTTTCCGTCATTCTCATTTAAAAAACGTTTTTACACTGCAAATTACTTGCGCGATGTCACTTATTGTCAGACGTTTATAACTGAAGATTGGAAACAGGAAAAACTACCAAAAAGTAAATAAGCGGTACAAAAACGAAAAGGATTTCTCCGAAAAATGTATTTACTTCCTTATGTGGCGTTGGGGATGCGCGCGCATACTGCCGCATAATAAACTATTAAAAAAATAACACTGTAATGACGTCATAATTTTATCACTCTGGTTAAATAGACTGTGATTATATAGTTTCACCAAAGAGCAGCAACTCGTACAACCTGTATCTGTTTGATTTAAATAAAGTTACCCATTTTTACATTGACGATTCCAGGTGCATTGTTATAACGATCGAGGTGACTGATGGAACAATGCAAACATACCATTTTAACAATGAAATTGTTGAATAGACTTGCAAACAAGTTTCTAATTCATAAAAGTTTACTGTATCTTGACCTAGTTGAATCTATCACTCGATAACATACATGACGGAAACTGGGCTTGTAAACAAAATGATTTCTCAGTTTTAGTCTATTTATAAACAGGTCACGTGCCATTTCGATAATTTATTTAAAACAAAATTCTTTGGTCTCAAATTTCCAGGAAGAGGTAACCTAATAGAAAATAGAGTAAAAATTGTCAGGATACATAGATTTGTATGAAAAATTAGTTTATGTTTACATAAGGGACGGAAAATGGCCCCCGACGAGTATACAGTTAGATGTTCTTATATTTTATTTTCATATTACAGACCTCTGTTTCGGCTAGCTTCAAGCCATCGTCAGCAGCGCTGCTATACGCTGGACACAGTTTATTTTGTTTTATCCTATTTTATTTGTTCAAGCTGTTTTAAAACTCTGTCAACACAGAAGTTTCACCAGTATAACTGTGATCTACATCATCAAGTCTGCCTTTGACGTAGTCGGTTCTTGCATCTCATTTTCCCGATGTTGATGGTCGCGCTTTTTCGTGTATATGCGTGTTTGTAGGTCATCTGGTGCTCTTTGCTGTTTGATAGCTGTTACAGATGCTTGCATGTCCTCTGAGAAAGTGGTGTACTGGAGACGCCCGCCAAAGTTTCTAGAATAGTTTACACTTTTGCGCATTGTAGATGCTGTGGCGCGGTTGAAAGCTATACATTTTTGTGTTGAGGTTTGGGATTCTTCACTTAGTCCATTTCTAGAATGGTCGCAAGTAACGACTTGTCATTTGCTTCCATTTGCAGGTGTGTGATTTCATGTATTGGGAGGTATGACGATTTCACCCACCAGAATCCCGATATAATATCCCCGGGCAGACAAGCGAGAGATTTGGTCAGTTACTACAGTTCCCGGCATAACATTATACTGTAGAAGACACTGCAGAAGGTAACTTTGAATTGCACTTTCTTTAAATCGCCCTCACCAAGTCGAACTAGCTCTTGAATTATTACATTGCACCGTGCCCGGATATCCTTGATAAGTGTTGCCTGCCCTCTCAGTCTGTCAGCGTTGAGGTTTCTCTTGGTTGTTATCATTTGTGCAGAGAAATTAGAATTACCTGCACGTTTCTCTTGCCTTGCCTTGCTGATAGGTGGTTGGGGCCGATCTGTGCTTTGTCCATATTGACAATACGGCTGACAATACGGTTTCTTAAAAGTCTCCTGTCTTCCTCAGCTTCCGTGGTGCAGTTGGTTGCTTGGCATCAGCACTCTTGTAGCCTAGAATGCTTTCTGGAACCTTCAGATATGGTGACATCTGACTTGGAACTTGGTCCTGGACATCTTCTATAATTCTACGATTATATGCATGCATGTTGCTCGTCTTGTAGAAACATCCACGTGCCCTTCGTTTTCTGTCTCCCTTCATTTTAGCCGTTTTTTAGATGGGATGGCGAGTTGTCCGTCGTCCGTCGTCCGTCCGTCGTCCGTCTGTTAACTTTTACTTCGTTAAGACGATAGGGCCTTCATTTTTCATCCGATCTTTATCAAACTTTTAACAGATTGTTAATATTAATGAAAGCTCGGACAAGTTTGAAAACCAGCCAGATCAGACCAGTAACAACGGAGTTATGGCGCTTGATTTAGTTAAAAATGCTATATTTTGCCTCGTTAAAACGATAGGGCCTTCATTTTCCATTCGATCTTTACCAAACTTTAACATAATGTTAATATCAATGAAAACTCGGAAGGTTCGAAAACCAGCCAGGTCGGATCAGTAACAGCGGAGTTATGGCCCTTGATTTAGTTAAACATGCTATATTTTGCCTCGTTAAGACGATAGGGCCTTCATTTTCCATCCGATCTTTACCAAACTTTAACAGATTGTTTATATCATCAAAAGCTCGGAAAAGTTCCAAGACCAGCTAGATCGGAGCAGTAACAGCGGAATTACGGCCCTTGATTTAGTTAAAAATGCTATATTATGCCTCGTTAAGACGATAGGGCCTTCATTTTTGATCCGATCTTTACCAAACTTTACCAGATTGTTAATGTCAATAAAAGCTTGAACAAGTTCAAAAATCAGCCAGATCAGATCAGTAACAACGGAGTTATGGCCCTTGATTTAGTTAAAAGTGCTGTATTGATGATAGGGCGTTCATTTTTATTCCGATCTTTACCAAACTGTACCAGATTGTTAATATCAATGAAAGCTTGGACAAGATCCAAAACCCAGCCAGATCGGACCAGTAGCAGTGGAGTTATGGCCCTTGATTTCGTTAAAAATGCTATAGTTTGCCTATCTAATGCGATAGGGCCTTCATTTTTCATCTGATCTTTACCAAACTTTACCAGATTTGTTTAGTTTTCGTCCGTCGTTAACTTTTGTCTTGTTAAGACGATAGGGCCTTAGAGCTTATGGGATGGCGAGTTGTCCGTCGTCCGTCCGTCGTCCGTCGTTAACTTTTGACTCGTTAAGACGATAGGGCCTTCATTTTTCATCCGATCATTACCAATCTTTAACAGCGGAGTTATGGCCCTTGGTTTTGTTAAAAATGCAATAATTTGCCTCGTCATACGATAGGGCCTTCATTTTGCATCTGATCTTTGCCAAACTTTACCAGATTTTATGATGTTCTTTTTTTTTTAGAATTCTTTTTCTGAATTCTTTTTTGATTTTTTTTTTTTTTTTTAATTTATTTTTGATTTTTTTGATTTTGTTTAGCTCTATGTTGAACCAGTCGGACCAGTAACAGAGGAGTTATGGCTCTTGATTTAGTTAAAATTGCCTCGGTTTTTCATCTGATCTTTACCAAACTTTACCAGATTCTTTAGTTATGGCCCTTGATTTAGTCAAAAAGCTTTTTTTTTGCCCGTAACTTTCAAAAAAACTTAAATGGCAGTCACTCGCTTCATTGTTGTTATAAGAGTTATGTTAGCCAGTAGAGCGTCTACAGGCCCTCTTGGGCCTCTTGTTTTTTCATAAAATATCCAGAAAGTGCCCTAGTCAATGTCCATGGGGCAAATGACACAAATATGTAAGTGTATAAACTGCAACACTTCTGAAGACATAAGTACTATGCACACAGTAGGGCTATTTAATCTTTGGATAATCGAGACTGTAGATTCTTCAAACAGATAATGGTGTAATCAGTGTTTAATTAGCACCAAGCAGGATTTGTACCCATATTGCAATTTATTTCCCTTTATTGGCTGCTTAGATATGTTTAGAAAGTAAAAATAATCAATCATGGTCTATTTTCTAGTTGTTTTAACATAAATTTTCAGAAAAAAATACTATTTATTCTCTGACATTTTTATATTTTCAAGCATTTTTTACCAAATAAAAAATCCAAAATGATGACAGTTAGGTTTAAATGGTCAGAGTAAACAACAGCAGTACGTAACAAGTACTGTAAAGTTTATTTCATCAAAATACTTGGAATGTTGGTGCCTATTTATGTGCATTTATCCACCAGAACATAAAATTGAAATTGACTACTTGTAAATAATGTGATTTTTTATGATATTTTTCAGAACTATTTCTTCATGTGAGCAGAGGTCACAGATGAGTTATCAGACCATGGCGTATATATGGCACTTTACATAATGACAATGCTTGCGAAACAAAACCTATATGATGTGCCTTGTCTTCTGTGGGTGTTTTAGGACAATAAAGTGTGTTGTTTACAGACACGTGTACGAGCGTTTTAGAAGTGATGACACACCGTTGAGGTGGCACACTTTGAAGTATAAAATGGCGCGAGTACCTCAGTTCGGTTTCAGACGTCCTATTGGTTTTATGGCGGATGGACTATCAACCTTAGAACCACACACACACACACACACACACACACACAGAGATCGGTTTCAACTGGCAGTTACACGTCGGTGGGAGAACATCTCCTAGAAAATAATTAAAAATAATTATTTTACTGAATAAAATAGCTGTGCTTCAGGGTAATTCTACACTGGCCAAAAGATCTAACTAGACCCTAATACTATTATAAATAACTCAACCAATTTTCAAGGTATCGTGATAAAATTTTATACACAGCTTTATCAATCAATTATACACAGACTGTGGAAATTTCATAAAAATCCATTGACTAAAAACTAAAAATTTTAACATTTTTAAAACTGACCCACGAAATCAAAAGTCACAGATTTATGAAAAATCAGTCAGTATTTAGTGTGGCCGCCGTTTGCAATGGATTTTTATGAAATTTCCACAGTCTGTGTATAATTGATTGATAAAGCTGTGTATACAATTTTATCACGATACCTTGAAAATTGGTTGAGTTATTTATAATAGTATTAGGGGTCTAGTTAGATCTTTTGGCCAGTGTATGACTTTGGTCGAAGTTTACTGATAAAAGAGGACTCTCAGTATTGCAGTGTAAACTCAGAGTTGTTCAGTCCTCTGAAACCAATTCAGTGCACCGGGCCGTAGTCTATTTTATAGCTGTTGCAGCTGGGGTTTGATACTGGGTAGGGTAGTTCGGGACTTTGGTTCAAGCTTATGGTAAAGAGGGACTCTCAGAGTTGCAGTTTATTCTCAGAGTTGCTCAGTCCTATTTCCATTAAAGAGTTCCGGGTCTTAGACTTAAAAGGTTAAGCTGGTGTTTTATCGTTTGAAACAAAAGGTGTTGAGAACTGCGAGACTGGTTGATGTATGAAACTTCACAAAAAAAAAGTTTAAAGTTAATACCTGATTATAAAAGTGATTTGTGTGTTGAACGAATAACTGTCATTTCAATTATATCTGTTTAGAACCATTCATGAATCAGAAGCTTGAGAAAAAATGTTATATGTAAAGTGTAAATTTACTGATGTAAAATAGTCATGCCTCTATGTATATCATAAACATATAATATACTGAAGATATATATATATCTAAAACATGAGGACCGCTTTAATTACTTGGCCATGATAAGTTCAGGAAATACTACAACACCAGTCGTACCGACGCCACTTGTAAGAATAATAGAGGCATCTAATTAACTTCGGCCACTTCATTTTTACAATGAACATTTGTGTGTGGTGATCAAGTATATAGTAATTAGCGACCGATCAACCCTTAGGTACATATCAGACTTATACTATTTACATGCATAGCAAAAAAACTAAAATCTATTAAACGGCCCATTCCGGAAGACCTCTGGCGGCCACTTAAATGTGCAGATTTTCCGATTGTAGTTACCTGAATATATCGTGGATATTTTGAATTTGTTTCAACTGAACAATTATAACTAGGGTGTATTTACAGCTTACAAAGCAGCTATGTACGCAACTCCGCTTACCTCGTGACATTTTGTGACAGAGACAAGGATGCACGGCAGCCACTGCAAACCATCTGCTTAACTGTGACATTGATCTTTGAGGCACTGACATGATTCTGCAACAAGACACACCTTCTCATTGCAAATGAACATTATGTGGGAAGTTCTCACATAATATATGTATCTTATGTAGATTTGGACTAATTAATGGCTGACATGAAAAAAATTCCCTTTGCCCTCCAACTTTTACCTTGACTTTGAAGGCACTGACATGATTCTTGCGCGCGATACCCCTTCTCAATTTGGATGAGCATTTGTTTGATAGTTTGATAAGCAACTCACTTCAGTAGTTTCCAATAATGGCTGAGAATGAATTGTTTACGATTTGATTACCTTTGACCTACCGAGTGTGACCTTGACCTTTGAGGACACGAACTGAATTCTTGCGCGCGACACACCTTTTCAATGAGGAACAGTTGTGTGAAGTTTGACCGATACTCTCTTCTTATTTTCCAAGTAACGTACGCTAGATGTTTACGACGGACGGAGCGACAGTGACGATTCCTACATGCCTCCCTTGGATGGGGGCATAAAAACTAATTAAGTGGACTTGTAATTAGAGCATTAACGTCCGGGATTGCGTGAACATGTGCTTGAATCATATACGTGTGTGACTTAGTTTTCACTATACATGATGAGTCCTATTATTTATCTTTATTTTTTATTTTTTCTTAATATTTTCTGTATTTTAATATGTATGTAACATATCGAGGGTATAACACCGTACTGTTCTATATCTACACTTATATGGAAAAGTATAATATAAATATAAGAAAAGAAGTCTAAAGGTAAAACATATACATTCATAATGTTTAATTCGTCATTTTATTAGTACATGTAATAATGTTTACAAGCCTGTGGATACTCTTTTCATTTTTTTTTGTAGATATATAATCTTGTATAGGGGTC